>JAQJVL010010274.1:0-12935 GCA_035578905.1 Stictocephala bisonia
TGAATGTGCTTCATTGTATTGCTGAAACCACCTGGGCACAGTTGCTGTACAACTGCTGAACACAGTGCTACCTTAAGGCTACATATCGTACATACTAGAGTAATTAATGTCCAACTTAATAGGGTCATGAAAGCTATTAGAGGCACTCTCATTGCAACTTCACTCACTTGGTTTCTGGTATTGTGCAATATAACTCCTCCAGAGATAAGACAGTCAGGAGGCACTACTTAAAAAATTCAATATGGTCTTGAATGCCCCAAACTTCCTCATTAAAAAGGATCTACCATATCAGAATGGTCGATTATAATCTCTTAACCACCTCTATGTACTGCTTTCCAGTTGAGCTGATCAAATTTCTTGCCCAATACTAACTGGGCCATAGCGTGGAACAATTTTGATGGACGAAATAAGTTCCTTATTAATGATCCCCGTCAATACCTTTAGATGTGATGATCCTCCTTTGTAGGGAATCATCCTAAATAAGTCAAAAACCTAAATAACTCAGATAGCTGTGACATATATAGTATGTCAAAAAACATGTTAAAGAAAACAGTTCCTGGCATTGTTATCCCTCTTTGTTTTAATTATTGTTTAAAGAATAGCTACTTCCCTGAAGAATTTAAAATCTCCAGAGTTTATCCAGTGTTTAAGAATGATTCCAAAAATACTCCTGCGAGTCCTATCTAAAAAATAGTCCTATCTCTATAATTCCAGTTTTGGGCAAATTACTTGAAGCTCTAGTTTATAAGCAATTCTGCAACAGAAGTCTGTTGCAATTATAAGCAACAGACTTTCTATGCAATAGCATAGAATTAACTTGTATTTCTATCAACAGGTAATATGTTAATTAATAAAGAAATTAACACTGAACCATTGGATGTTCAAAGGAAAACACATAGTTTGCTGATTTATAGTTTGTCCAATTAAACTGAAATAAAATCAATTTTATGATAATTGAAACAAAATAAAAACTACACAACAAAGCTTAACCACCACTAACACAGGGTGATGTGTGTGACTAGGCAGAATTATTAAGCATTATTCATTATTGAAACGCTAATCGGCAAGAAATGGGCGAATATGAGAGGTGAATGAGTGTAAATGAACGAGTGTGGTCATTGTTACTAACTAAGGTTGATTGTTCCTCAGAAAGAGCTATTTATTAATAGCCCACTAGCCAGGGCAACTATGGGACCTACAGCTTTACGTGGAATCTGAACCACGTAGTGTTGGTCTGATTTTCAGATAACTGACAAACCTCACATACACTCAGTTCTCTTTCCTTCACATCATCTGAACCTTGACTGCCATCCAACATGGACACCCCAAACTTCTCTAGTAATGTCCACATCGATGGCAACCATTGAGCGGATGCCGTGTCGGTATTAAGAGGACAAAGCATAGATCCTATCGCGTACAATCTCCTCAACACTTTGTCCCCAAGTAACTGGGTTACAGTACTGCACCACCAGTGCCGACAACTTATTCTTCTTGTTAATTAAAATGCAATATAGGTTGCAAATATAAAAAATTGTAATTTACCAGAACCTTCATAATGGGCAAAGTACTATAGGCTGAGAATCATTAATGCAGTTTATTATTTAATAAGGCATAACAAATTATGTGTTTGTTTTCAAAAAAAGCAAAGCTAAGAGTAAAGTATATTTGATTTCGACTTTTTGTATTATTTACAAATTCAAATACTGTTTTGAAACATTGTAAATAAATTTATTTGGCAGAAAAAAGTCATTAGAATTATTGCTAATTTAACTGAAAGAGAAAGTTGTAAGGACAGTTTTATCAAATTTGAAATATTAACTTTTTTAAGATTTGGAGGGCCAGGCTTCAAACTTGGTAGGGGATCCTAAGCCAAAAAGACTTATTGTGCGATCTTTACAGGACTTCAAACCTTATCCAATCCAAGGTCCTTAGAGAACCTTGATATTTCCTGTGCTACACCTTGGCCACGTTCTAAAACACCGCCAAGGTGAGAGCCCGCTTTCTAGCTAGGGCCGGGCAGTGGAAGAGGGTGTACCATCCAGACTCCTCCTCCTCCCCACATTTCCTACACAAGAGAGTGGGGGTTGGCAACCCCATCTTGTTCATGTGTGCCTAAAATGTCCAATTATAAAACCAATCACCCTTCGGAGTTCTGATCTTGCAAGAGAAAGAGCTTCAGCCATGTTGGGTACGACGGCCCCAACAGGACATCATTTGCTTGCCTGTTACCCTGGCATTGCCTCCCAGGTTTCCTGGAACTTGCCAGTGACACATGTAGCGGCAACCCTCTTGGCGAGGCTGTACGCAACTCCGCATCTGGGCCAACGAGACGTTTCTCAGTGGCTCTACTGGCACAGTGGTCTGCCCTCTCCTTTCCCAGTACCCGGGTGTGGCCTGGCACCCATGACATGATTACCCTATTGGAACGCGCCAGCATTTTAAGAACCCCGAGACAGTCCCAAACTAGACTCGAGGCGAAGTCGAATGACGCAAGTGACCTTAGTACTGCTTGGCTGTCTTGAGTTCAGATAAGATTGTTTTTCCCATAAGGCAAAAATCTACGTTTGTCTGAGCACAGGCAGCAATGGCAGCCACAAATAAGCTCAGTTTATGACCTGGAACCATAAACCCTGTAACAGACCAAAGGATGATTCGTGAGCCATCTGTGATCTGTGTACCATGTCATCGTGTTCTTCATTGCGATTGATTCACCTTGTTCCCAATCTTTTCTGTCGTACAACACGATAGGGTTTGTCAAGGCATCCTATTCGAACACATCTCTAGAATGTCTGATTGTAGGATGCTAGAGATTTTGGTGTGCTTACTGGCATAGTGAGCTTGCCAGCATCTGCTGGTCTGTAGCCTTTATGCTGCAAGCCTTGCCTCCACCATGATAAAAATGTCAAGGGGGGCAAACTTAGCAACACCTCCATTGCAGCGGTGGGTGTACCCTAAAATGCCCTGAGGATTCCCAAACAAGCTAACCGCTGTACCTTGGTTAGGTTTTTACAGCAGTGACTTGTTGGACATTGGGCTACCAAATAATAGCTTCATATACAAGCATCGGTCTGACGACCCTCGTTTAAAGCCAATGTACCAACTGAGGGTTCAGTCCCCAAGTGCATCCAAAGGTACGCCTCAGCCTCACCAATGGCGTGGGTGAGGTGTCTATTCCAGATAAGTTTGTCATCTAGCCATACACCCAGAACTTAACATCTTTAGACATCTGGACGCAGTTGCCAAAGATTCTTGGTACTCTGACAACCTCCGTGTTCCTTTTATTTGTGAATGGTACTAACGGTCTTATTGGGGTGAACAGATAGCCCCTCTGCTATGCACCATGTCTCCACCATAGACAGTGCCCTCCTCATAAGGTCAACATATCTTATACTTTTAACTCTTATTAGGATCATTATATCGTCAACATAACACTATATATTCTATGAAGTCAGCTATACCATCTACCTTCTCCCACGCCCCAAATCAGGATGATCTAACCGAGCTTTCAGCTCTTCCTGGGTATATAGCCCAGTCAGTTCTCCTAGGATTTCTGAACCGCGCCTTAATGGGAGCCGTTCTAATCGAAAAGGATATGTAGTTGTGATCCGACAAGACAGATTGTCCAGTACGGTCCAACTGTCTACTTTGCTAGCTAGGGTTATGTCAAGGACCTCTGTTCGCAAACCTAACCCCCTCCTCTATTGGAAAGTGGGCTTGCGGCCCCGATTCAATATCACTAAATTAGCTTCAGCTATATAGTCTAACAGTGACTCAACTATAGGATTTATGTTAGTGCTCCCACATACAGTGTGATGGGCTTTGGCATCCAACCCTGCCACCAGGTGTCATTGATGCATCACTCCGTGGTCTACAATCCTCCTCAACATAGGGGACAGAGGGAGCTCCTCAAAGTCGTAAGGCAGGTATACTAATGCCAACAAGATTCTATCGTTACCATCTCTTGTTGGCAGGTATACCTCAGTTACAGCCGTGTCCCTGGAACAACGACCAGTCAGTTTGAGAAATTTGATGTCCCTTCTGATGAAGATACAAGCCCTAGAGTTATTGCAGCTAACATCATACACCAACTTACCTTTAGCAGTGCCAAGCCCCCATCACTTTCCCTCCAACGATCTATGGCTCCTGAATAAAGGCCACTCTTGCGTCATGTGAGAGAATCTTCTAGCAGAGTGTGGCTGTGGCCACTTTGGAGAGATGAAGGTTGATCTGTAGCAATGCCAATACTTATGTGGGAGCATGGAACCCCCTTAGGCTTGAATGTTACCTCTCCAGCCCCAGAAAGGGCCTCATTGAGAGGGCATTCAGTCTCCTAAGGGAGTCTTCATCAACCACCATCACTAGGAATAGGCCATTGGGGTTGGGACTCCCAACAATCACCCAGTGATCAGTGTTCAGCTGGTTTTGATTCTTCAGGCCCAAAAGGACCTCAGCTTTAGTAACAGCACAAGTTGTTACTGGAACGAATGTGGTCAGCTTCACCATCTTAACCAAATTCTTGGCCATTCTAAGCCTCAGTTGTACACCCTCGAAAGGGCTCATATCTGAGACCTGGTTTTCAAGCCATTCCCTGGTCATAGCATTGGTGCAACCAATCACAACCACCCCAGCCTCAACAATGCAACTTGTGACGTTACCATTTACTACCTTGAGAGCACGTAACGTCAGATGTCTTTTAACAGAGGCTGTCTGCTCCTCTGTCAGAAGCTGTTCCGGGTGCTCTTGCCTGACAACAGCAGGCTTCTCCACCGACAACTTCTCAGCAAAGGACTGTTGCCTAGCCGCCTAGCCCTCTTCTTCTCACCTCCAAGCTGTCAGTTGCGAAAGCGACCTCTTCACAGCGGGACCTTTAGAGACGACAGACGACGAAGCCTGCTGGCTGGTTTTGGGGGTAGCTAGACTGCGAGGAGGCCGCCTTGTCATCTTCGCCCCATGACGTGCCAGACGTACATGACGGCTTGTTCCCTGAGAACTCTCATCCTCAGACCGAAGCAGCGCATCCTCCTCTCCTACAGGCAGAGCCGACGCCGGAGAGGACAAGCTGAGGTTGTCTATAAGCAGGCCTTCGGGAGTTACCCCACGTCAACAAATCAATTGCATTAGTGTCAATTTCCATACAATTCCCATGAGTATTGTGTTGCTGCAGTCCAACCCCCCCCCAGTGATCCATTTAGGGAGGTAAGAAGTAATTACGACTAGGTGACCTCTGGTTTGCAGAAGGCTCCATTAATGGTACTGAATATTAGGCCCCCAGTACCACACAACTTTCGGCACGGGTCGCTTAACACCTTAGTCTAGGACCCCCCTCACTTGGTTCTGTAGGTGGACCAACACCGTGGCAGAGGGTAGCTCTACGCAGCTAAGACAGACTTTCATCTGTTCATGCACTTAAGAAATGGCTGGGCTCTCAAGAGGTTTGAGGACGATGAGGAACTCAAGAATGCAGTCTCTGGCTGGCTCAAGGCACAGGCAGCCGATTTTTATTCTGAAGGGATTTGTAAGTTAGTGCAAAGATATGATAACTTGAGCAGCTGTTGTCCATCACTGTAACTGGCCCACATTAATGTCTGCATACCTTATCAGGTTGTTAGACTTGTTTACTTTCTGTCAATAATAACAAGGCATATCAGTGAATCTGACATTTAATATTTTATTCTTCAGACTTTAATTCAGTGGTATTATTATTTTGAACTGTAACAAATAGTTTTCTTGTAGGTGTTTATAATTTTATTTTTATTTAATACCTGATTGATTATTGGTCTTATTTTTTGGGGAATACAAATTTATTACTTTATTTATCAGTTAGTAAAAATAATGTAAATATAGTGGAATATATAGGCTGGACTTGTAAAATAGGCTTCACCATTTCAATTAGTATATAGTGGCAATGAACTAAGTAGTTGCCACTGATATAGGCAAAACCTCTTAGATTTGTTTAACAATAGGAAAAAAATGGTAACCAAAGAAAAATACAAAATTGGTGACAAAATATTTGCAAAAATAAAAGGACACTCATACTGGCCTGCTCAAATATCCAATATTGATAGCTCAAAAAAATTATTGAAATATACTGTAGTCTTTTATGGTACAGGTGAGATAAATATTGTTGGAGAAAATAATGTTTGTTCCTTTCTGGAAAACAAATCAATTTATGGAAATAAAAAAACTAAAAATGCAAACTTTGCAAAGGCCATGAAAGAAGTTGAAAAAAGTTTTTGTAAAACTGTATCCAGTACACTAAGAGTTGTTTAGAGCAAAGCCACAACCAAACACCAACATTAAAAGGTATCCCCCTTTCCCTTTGTATTGATGACTCTCCATCTGCCTGTAGCAGTCCAATTATTAACCATCCCCCCGATTCACAACAGATAAAGGAGTCAATGTCTGTCGTGGACAAAAATACGGAAAAGAACTTAAAAAGCACTATCATAAATGAGCTGCTAGGGCCAAACTGGATATCGGACAACACGATTAGGCAATATTTTGATACACTAAATGGGAAAGTGCTTTTAGGCACTGAAATTCTGTGCCTAAATCCAGTAGTCTGTCATGCTGTAAAAGTAAGGAGTGACTATCAATTTTTACTAGATGACCTAAATATAACAAAGACAAAATACTTATTCATCCCAGTGAGTGACCATATTGAACTAGAGGTAGAAAAAAATGTTTCCTCTGAAGACAAACAAGATGGAGAAAATCACAATAAGAGTCGAGGCTCACATTGGAGCCTGTTGGTTTTTGAAGCAAGCACCACAACTTTTTTCCATTTTGATCCAACAAAGAAATACAATAGTAAAGCTGCTATCCTACTGGCTACTAAATTTCATGCTTTTCTGAATGGAACTAATCAAGACATTGATACATACTATAAAGAAGTAAAATCACCACAGCAAAGGAATTCATTTGACTGCAGTATTTTTGTTATTGTTTTCACAGATATCATTATTAATGTCCTGCTAAATAGTCAAGAACCAAAACTTTCCCTTAAAGTTTTGAATGATACAGAGTTGACAAAGTCAGAGTTGATAACAAAGAGATCACAAATTGCTTACATCCTACAAAATCAAACTCTTGTAAGTAAAAAAACTCTTGTTGATTTGATGACAAATGTGAAAAATAATGATAAATTCTCTGTCCTATCCAAAACGAACAGTGACACCTACAATTCGAAGCAATATATTGCCAATCTACAATTATCAAATAAATTTTCAGTTCTTAATGATCAGCCTGACAACACGGGCGAGGATCGTTCTACACCCACAAATACCCGTCCAAAACCACAAAAGAAACCATCCAAAAAAGAAGAAACGTGCTCACAGGATAAAAGAAACAATGATTGCCAAAAAAACATTTATCTACATGCAGATAGCCATGGAAAAAACCTTCATGAAATCTTAAACCATCTTTTACCAAGGGACAGCAATCTCTATATAAATACTACTCCTGGAGCCCCGATAGAATATATCATGAAAAATGCTAAAAATAATATAAAACATAATGATGTAACAGTCATTATTGCCGGCTCAAATAGTGTCGAGACCATGTTGAAAGAGGAAAGTAACTCAGCTGAGAAAATCCCAGCAGTGTTTGAAAATTTCGTATTTGAAAATAATTACACCAATGTAATCATAGTTCCTTTGTTTCACAGATTCGATTTGCCTCCTCGACATGCCATAAATAAAGAAATACGGAGAATAAATTTTAACTTAAAGAACAAGGAAATAAATATTGTAGACTGCCGCAGATTGAAAAGATACCACCACACCAAGCATAGTCAGCACCTAAATAAAGATGGAAACAGAATTCTGTGTGAAGAAATTAGAAAATCTTTGAAGAATTGTCAAAGTTACAGAACCTTTTCTGCTAAGGGAATAAAGGTGATTGAAGAAAACATGAATCAGGTGTTTGATG
This sequence comes from Stictocephala bisonia, assembly GCA_035578905.1. Taxonomy (NCBI): domain Eukaryota; kingdom Metazoa; phylum Arthropoda; class Insecta; order Hemiptera; family Membracidae; genus Stictocephala; species Stictocephala bisonia. The sequence goes on from JAQJVL010010274.1 coordinate 7,930, forward strand.
ACTTCGGTTGTGAAGAAAATCTAGCTTTCTCTCACACAATTTCTGCCAACTTTGATTCAGAGAGCAGGAGCAGGAGTAGCAGTCAAGTTTAAAGAAAATTTTGGTAAACCATCAGTGAAAGATTACTGTAGCGAACACCTGACCTATCAAAGAACAAAAAACGGTGCCTCGGTCTATAGCCTGGTTACAAAACCTGAATACCACGACAAGCCTAAAGAAGAAGTATACAATGCTGCCTTTCATGAGCTGTCTGAAGATTTCAGCAGGCGGTCCTTAAGAACCTTGATTTGTTCGCCGATGGGCTGTGGACGAGACAAAATATCTCTTGATCTGTTTGCCAAAAACATCGTAAATTTCCAGCGAAAAACCAATGCTAGGGTAACAATAGTTGCTTACTATCAGAAATCCTCAAGAGTTCTTTACAATGGCCTCACTTACACAGACTTTGTTGATGATTTAAGAGCGGCCATTTCTGTTGAACACAAAAACCAAAACGCAACTACATCTGCAACTTCAGACGACTGTGGAGAGCAGTAGCCTACTTCTCAGCGACAGCCTAGTTCTCGAAACACCACAAACCCAGACGAGACCACCCTGACAACAGAAATGGACACCCCCACAACACCAACTCTATCTCAGCCTCGAGGGAATATACAACTCTCCTGCAGCAATTCATTTGAGTCAACTAGCCCGCTTTTTGTCCCAGGACTTCTAGAGTACAGTGAGGTAGTGAAAAGTGATAAAAAAAAGCAGAGTAGTGGTGTTTGTGAAAATATTGTTAATAGCTCTATGCCTATGTCAGTAAATGTTAGCTGTAAGTTAGATGTAGAGAACCCAACCCTTAGTGAAACACCTAAAACCAAACCAGACTCCTTCCTATCCGCCCCTATCATTCCTGAACAAAAAAACATAGCTCCAATTCGGACCATAAAGATAACTTAGAGTTAACACAATGTAGTAGCAATAGTAGTCTTACAGAGCAAAATCCCTCAGACTTGCTCCTAAAGTCTAATATAGGTTTTTTATTTTTAAATATACAGGGATTGCAAAATAAAGTGCATATTTTAGAAAGTTTTTTGCCAGAAAGTAAAATTAACAAAATATCAATAATCGGTTTATCTGAACATTGGCTGAGTGAAGGCACTCCTGCTCTATTCTGCCCAAAAACCTTTTATTGTCCAGCTGATTTTTGCAGAAAGGATAGAATCAGGGGTGGAACTCTTGTGTTCATTGATAAAACATTAAACTCAAAAAAGATTGATGTTAGTAATTACTGTTCTGAATTAGATTTTGAAGTGGCTGCAGCCGTTACTGATTCACTTAAAGTGGTGGTGGTATCTATTTATCATTCCCCTTCAGGAAATCCGCACATATTCTTGGAATTACTAGAAAAATTTTTATCTTTTATCTCATTTTACGGAACCTATTCAATTGTAATTGGGGGGGATATAAATGCCAGCTTCGATGTAACGTCAAACAATAAAACCACAAGAGATTTTCTTAACATTTTGAGGCAGTTCAACTACTTCTGTGTTAACAACACTCCAACAAGGGGTGACCGTTGTCTTGACAATATTTTTGTTAACTGTCCAGGTCAAATTTTATCGTCTGAAATATTTGTCTTTCCTTTCTCAGACCACAATGGGTTAATTTTAAATATGGGAAACTCTAATAAGCTTGACTGGAATAAACCAGAAAGATCTAATACAAATCTTGGACATATGAACTCTTTTACAATTAGCTTTCCAAAATCAGCAATCCACAATCTCGCTGATAGTTTAATCTCGCATGACTGGAGCGTCCTTATTAACAATGAAAATTTATTAAGTGCCAAAGACTTTTTTCATAGTTTTCTTAGTGTCATAGTTAAAAAAATAACTTATTTCTCAACCATTAAAAGATGCAGAAATAAAAATAATAAGGTAAAACCAAATAAACAATGGTACACCAAGGAACTGGCTCAAATGAAAGAAAGGCTCTTGTTTTTGAACAAACTTGTAAAAAGTTCAAATTGTGATAGGCTACACGCAAATTATATTGATCTCAAAGGGCACTATAAAAAGTGTATTTAGAGCGCTAAACTAAATTATAACGCAACACAAATTGAAAATAGCGATAATAAATGTAAAGCAGCCTGGAATCTAATAAAAGATATCACTAACAACACACCAAACCACACTAAAATTGGTATCTCACCAGATTGCTTTAATACATTTTTCATTGACTCGGTTGAGCAAATAAAAAATAATATTGAATATTCTAATAGAGATAGTTTGAGCTTAACTCGTAACTATCATATAGAAAGAAATAACTTTAAATTTATAAAAGTCTCAGTTGATGACGTTACTGAAGCTGTAAAGAGACTTAAAAAGTCTGACAGTAAAGACATTTTCAATATATCCAATAATATGATTAAAGATATTTACCATACCATATTAACACCTTTAACTCTAAGTATTAACAAATGTTTGAATGATGGCTATTTTACAGAGGAGTTAAAGCTTTCCAGAGTCTGTCCAATATACAAAAAGGACCCTAAAAATACACTAGAGAGCTATCGCCCAGTATCAATTGTTCCCATTTTATCAAAAATAATTGAAATAGTAGTGCATGACCAATTAGTGACATATTTAGAAACACATAATTATCTAAGGCTATCCCAGTTTGGTTTTAGAAAGGTCAAATGCACCATAGATGCAATAGACGTACTTATCAAAGATGTTGTGAATGCCTTTGAGAACAGGGCTTTTGCTCAGGCCACCCTATGTGACCTGAGCAAGGCTTTCGACTGTGTCGATCACAACAAATTGGTCCTAAAACTAAACTATTATGGTATAACAGGAATCACCTCAAATTTCTTTCAAGGTTACCTGTCAAACCGCAGACAAAAAGTTTGTGTTGATGGAAACTGGTCCGATGAGGCTAAAGTTTCAATAGGGGGCCTCAAGGATCAGTCTTGGGCCCACTGTTGTTTTTGTTACAAATTAATGATCTTCCTAAAAATGTCAAGGGTAAATCTTTTTTATACGCTGATGATACAAATTTTATAAATGTAAATTCAAATTTCAGTGAGCTACAACACCTTGTCAACTGTACAAGAGGCCTCATTATGGTTTAGGTCTAACAGATTTTTACTCAATGAAGCTAAGACTCAGAATATAGTTTTCAGCTTAAGACAAACACCTTCAGTTGATATAACTGATACTTTTTTTACCACCGTAAAATTTCTGGGTATCCACATCGACAGTACTCTGACTTGGAATTCACATATTGTATACCTATCAAAACGATTGTCGAGAGTTATTTTCTTACTCAGGGGTTTATTGTGGTGTGTACCAGAAAACTATGTCAAATCCGCTTATTACGCCTTTTTTCAATCAATTTTAAGATATGGTCTTGTTATTTGGGGAAATGGTAGTAAAATAGAAGACATCCTAATACTTCAAAAAAAAGCCATTCGGGTCATCGCAAAAGCACATACTCTGGATCACTGCAGGCCTCTGTTTATTAAAAAAATTACAAACTGTAATAAATTTATATATTTTTGACTTAACATCTTATGTACTCCAAAATATTCAAACTCTAACACTAAGATGTGATATACACAGATACAATACCAGAAACAAAACCAATGTTGCAATGGTACACAGATACAATACCACAAGTGCAATGGTAGACCATTGTAGGCTAACAAAATCGCAAAACAGTCATATCATAACATCTCAAAAAGTCTTTAACAAAATTAAACATTTAGCGGACAAATATCCAACCAAAACATTCCAAAACAAATTGTATGACTGGCTTCTAAAAAACCCGTTTTATAACCTATCAGAATTTCTGAATTATAAGAATATTAATTTCTAGTTTGTTAGAAGTGTAAATATTAATACTAATACAGTACAATATTATTTATTATCATGCTAGGTGCCATAACAGTTGTATTGATGTTTTATTACTTTTTTTCTATTGTACGGACTCTGGAGAGTGTTTGGATTTAATATATTATATTATATTATATTAGCTTAAAAGTAGATTATGAAATGTTGTCTGTTTTTGCATATTCTTTGCCAAGTGTAATTTGCCTTATATTTTGTTAGTTTAATATCTGACTATGTCATCTAGACATTAATCTGACTTTGTCAATGCTTTTATGTAAAAAGACAAAATAAAATATTTTATTTTATTTATTATTTATTTATAGAGTTTGAATGTTTTTAGAAATTTGTTGAAAAATAGCTGAAAGATGCAGTTTTAGGATGTATATAATAAAATATTTTTAATTATGTCTGAGTTTTATTTAAAGCACACCGGAGGTTACTTTCCGAATGACCCTCGTAGTTTGAATAAAACACAAAACAAAATCTTGATATCTGATGTTTGCTAAAATAATAATGATTAGGTTTCAGGGTAGGGAAATTAGACTTGTTAGAGAGCTTGGTCAGAAGAATAGATTAGGTACATAGAAGTCAAAGGAGCTGGTTGTTCACAACACAATTTGTGGAGATGAGCCTTGGTAAGATTTTGAGGATGGAAGTGGAATGAAGAGGGGCAAAATGGTTGGAAAAATAAGAAATGCCTGAGAATGGATCGAAATTATTAAAATGGGCTTAATTTTTAACTGAATGTAAACAAAAAATTCTCTTTTAGATAAAGAATGAAGTCTTTTAACCTTGAAGCATATTATGTAACAAAACAAATTTGATTGGTGTAAAGAATTTGAATTGGTAAATCACCACACAATTGGATATTTTAAAACATCATAATTTTAATCAAATACATACATTATATAGCACAAAACCATCTAGAAAAATACAATAAATTCATCAAAAACAACGAGTATAAATTATTAAAATTAAAACAATATCTGACCGTTTACCTTAGAATTACAATGTAATCATGCATGCATTCTTCAGTCTTCTTTATTCACCTGAACACCTTTAAATTCAATATTGTTAGTTGATATATAATCAATGTAAAATAAATACAGTTTATGCATTTGGTAGAAG
>JAQJVL010010275.1:0-12929 GCA_035578905.1 Stictocephala bisonia
TTTCCCAAAAAATTTATAATTCTATATAGTTGAACTATATATTTGATTTGGAATTTGTATTCATTTACTCAAGTACTGGTCTTGTTCTCTGTCGAAAAATGAATTATTTTGTTTGTTAAATATCCTTAATTCACAGTATTATGATTAAATTATTAGATAATATAAATATAATGCTTTATTACCAACAACGTTATATTTTACTTATTACATTGTTTTTACTAATATAAATTTGTTATTAAAATATTTCATTTTACCATTTGTTCCAAGAATGAGTTGCGTAAATAATCACCCAGAATCGTATAAACCTACTGTTTTTATCCACAATTGTGTAAATTACATTTCCGAATGTTTAATATACAGTAGAAGTAAAATAATATTAAGGGATACAAACTATATTTATTAATGTTTTATTCAAGTTTAATTGACCAAGATTATAACGATGACCACTAATTCATTGACGACAGATGCAAATGTCAATTTCAGTATGCACTTTTATTTTTTAGTTCTTTATTACCTAACCTGACCGAATTCCGATAACCTGTCTGACTTAATAGCAGAAGCTGTCGGACTGTAGTCCTTGTTTTTGTCCACACAAATATTTATTTCAAGACATTGAGTTAAATAATAGAACTTTTAATTCACTTAGAGAAAATAACAATTTAAAAATTCCACGCCACAAAACAAGTTTTTTTAAAACTCATCTATTATACAATGGCGTTATCTTATTCAATTCACTCCCAACATCACTTAAAGTTGAAAGAGATCATGTTTTGTTTGGAAGGGGGGTTATGAAAATACTGCAGAAAGAAGCTTTCTACAGTGTTAAAGAGTTTGTTTCATTTACTAGAACTATGTAGTTATACAGGTGCAAGGAATGTATTGCATTTATAACGCTATTGTACAATGTATTTATTATACAAAATAAAGATATTTGAGTTCTGAGTTATGTTGTTCATTTCTTAAACTAGCAAATGTCATCTGTCATTCTGAATCAGTCAGTACATATGAGACACCGACACAACATTGTTGGTATTTTAAGGCGATTATGAATGGTTATATGAGTGTGGATGAGTGTAGTTTGGTTACTGAGTTCAACTGTTCCTCAGAAAGGGCAATTTATTAATAGCCCAACAGCCAGGGTAACTAAGGGACCTACAGCTTTACGTGGAATCCAAACCACGTAGTGCTGGTCTGATTTTCAGCTAATTGACAAGCCTGATACTCAGTTATCTCCCCCACACAACATCCGCACAATGATTACCACCCAACATGGACACCCAAGACTTCTCTAGTAGTGTCCACGCTGATAGCAACCATCAAGTGGACGCCATGTCGGTATTAAGAGAACCGAGCATCCAACCTATCGCCTACAATCTCCCAAACACTTTGTCCCCATAGTATGTTATTAAGTTGCACTACAAATACGGTTATAATTAATTGTTTATACACAAAACCAGATACCGTTCTGCAGAATTATGTTGTAATTTTAGGTACGATAAATAGTTTCTCAGACGATTTTTTTCTGCAGCCGTCTCTTTCGTTCTGCGACAATGTCGCCCTGTCACACGTTATTCTGCTTTGGGGCTCGTGGTCAATTGGCACATCTGAGCATGTACTCAGAGAGGAGTAGGGGTAACTTGTTACAACCACAGAGCAAGTAATACAAATAGCGTGGGCATAGACCCTTCTTTGGTGAAGCCGGATGTCAGCATAAAAATGGCACCCTGCTCCACTTACCGCCCTAGTACGGAGCGTCGAGCACTTAAGCCTTATTTACACATGTTGAGTAGGTGGCAGAGTCCTTGGTTTAGTAGCTCACTCGCACACTCACTTGTTGCATGTAAACAGAAGGCCCATTAAAGCGGGCGAGTTGTTTGGCCGAGTAAAATTCCAGACCCAGTAACTGGGACACTCGACTTCCCCCTCCACAATTTTTGTGTCTCAGTTCGATGGACTACTGTTGTATTTACAATAAGAAATAATTAACAAATCTGAATTAATGAAAACAAGTATATTTATGAACCAATTCACATTCATTATGTAACTGAACTACATTTGACAATCAATTATATAAATGTTAACAAACAAACATCTGTAATATATATATATATATATATATACTCGTGGTGCTCGTTGGGGGCTTCGCCCCGAAACCCCCTTGGGGTTCAGGCCAATTCGTTGAATATAAAAAGTTAAAATATTTATTTATTTAACAGGACAAATGTTTATTTAAAAAAAATCATGGTTTTTATACATTGTATACAAAATTTATTTTAAAAAATCATGGTTTCTATACATTGTATACAAAACATGGAGGTAACTAATTCATGTGAATCATATCTATATAAATATGATTTCCTTTCCATAGAACATGGCCGTGCAGAACCCTTCTTCAAAACAGTCAACTTCCGGGGATCATTGACGGAATCCTCAGTACTGAGAACAGGGTGCACTTCCACACCTGTTTGCCTATCACCAAGAACAGGGCCGTGGGTAGATCTATTTGTAATTTCAAACTGTAAATGAGCGTTGATAGATGGCTCATTGCTCAAACGGCGAAACTCATTAATGAAAGGATTTGAAGAAGTGAGATAAGAATTGATAGATTCAATAAAATTGGCATTGAGAGATCTACCCATGGCAATATTCTTGCGCTCCTCACCATCGTCGATGTAAAGACGGCACCGGTTGACAAACTGAACGTCCCCACCCCTAGGCGCGAACCTTTGACCAGCGGCGTCCAGATTGTAAACTTGGTGGTACATTCTTCCTTCGATTTTGAAGAAGGAGAGTCCACTAGGATGACGGTACCCACCAGACACCTCGAGTGCACAGAAGGCAAAGAGGTCGTTGTATGCTCTGGATCGTTCTAGGAAATGACGGTTAGTATAAAACGGCGCGTCCAAAGGAGGTAGATTAAGAATATTATATGCTCCCTCACCACAGCACCACTTTTTTCTGTCTTTCTCTTCCTCAAACAGCCGAGCATGACAGTACGAACACTTGTAAATGTCATCTTCCCAAAGACATACTTTACGGAGTTTAAATGAATTAATGCCATTTAAATCGTAGTCTCTCCAGTACGCCATCGGGCCTTGTTCACCAATCTTTCGAGCAAGGAGAGCAGGAACGTGTCTCATGTTGGAAAATGAGGGATTCTTCAATCGAAAAGCCTCTACTCTCTCTTGCAGGAAGCTCCAGGATTCTGATCGTTATAACGTCGGACAGCTTCTCGATTGATCTCGGGATTCTGCTCGGTGTAACGTCGGACAGCATCTCGGTGGATCTCGGGATGCTGGTCAGTGTAACGTCTTACAGCACCTCTATTTATCTGAGGTTTATTTTTACTGTATCGTTTTTTTCCATCTGTAAGCTGTTCCTGTCGAGTACTTGTCAAGCTCTTTGGACGTCCTCGCTTAACCTTTTTAGGTCTGCCGGGCATTTTGTTAAATAATGGCCTGGTCAAAGGAGACATTTCTTTTAAGGGTGATAACACTACCACAGGCATCAATTTTAACTTAACATCGACATAAGACTCCTGCGAGTCTAGATTAGACGTACAGATTGGTTCATACAATTGGTTTGGAGGGTCATCAATTCGCGGTTCTTCAGAGACAATAGTAAGGTCTTGTGTGGCAGTTTTTCCCAAAGTCAGTTGAGTTATAGTGAACTGTCTTGCAACTCTATCCAGAGCTGCATTCGACAACATCAAACTGGCCAGTGAAAAGTAGCTGTCACACAGAAAGAGGCGGGCCAGATTATTACCATCATTGGACAAATCAAAATGGCGCTTTTCATTCACTGGATGTGGATCAAACAGATACAGCAGTTCATTTACCCTCCAAAAGGAGACAGTAACTGTTTGACCCGTGAAAAGGAATCCGATATTTTTTTGATTTGCAGCCAATATATCTTGTAATTTTTCAGTAAGTGACGAAACAGTCATGCCAATCATCTTTCGTTAGGGGATAAAGTGCATCGTAAATGTGCTCTAGTTGTAACAGAGAAACTGACTGATTCAAAACATGAATGACTGATGGTAATTCTTCTGTAAACAAGTACCGCCCATAACCAGTACAATTCTCACTACGCAGTGTTTTGTAAATGCGATCACCACTCATAAGTATTGCATCAATTGCAGTTGTCGTAAAATGTCCACCAAGACTCTTCCATGCAAGGGCACAAGCAGAATTAGCCACACACTGAGCATTTCTACTCCATGTGAAGAGTCCATTGTTGCCCTGATGAAAGGACCCCTCGGCAACACAAAAAAAATTCTGTTGATGAGAAGCCATCGTAGAGAGTTAAAATGTAAAATTACAATTAAAGTAATTGGAGAAGAAGAAATTGGAAACAAAAAAAATAGTATAAAGTCTCGAAAACAATCAAAAGAAATTCGTGATTGATTATTAATCACAGTAAAAACGTATTAAATGAAAAAAACGAGAGAATAAACCTAGAGTTTATGTTGAAAAATAGTGATGATAGAAGATTCGTCTCACCATGCAGTGAAAACGATTCAGTTTTCAATAGGGCAGAAAGCCAAACAGTTGAACAGTTCAGTACTGAAGGTAATTCAAGCGTGTAGAAGCCGTAGGGTGTCAGCAGACTGAGGCATGAAATGCGGCGTCATCCTTATATAACCTCGGTGGAACTTGTTTCAATCGACTGAAGACCGTTCTACCAACCGTTCTAAAAACGTTTCTCGCAGACGCTCCACCGACTCGTTTCAATCGACAAAGGCCCGGTGTACCAACTGTTCTAAAAACGTTTATCGCAGCCGCTGGAGGGTGCCTAAACCAACAAACAAATTCCGAAAATACAGCGTAAAACTATGATTGGCCTTTAGGCAACAGAAATGAATACAAATTGTTTTTATATATAGTTTAAATGTCCGTAAAGTTTTGTACACAATTTGAATACGTAAGTGAATAAGTGAGTAACATATTTTTGACAAAACTCAACTTTACCTACTTTTTGTGAGGAAATGTATCATATATAAAGCATTTAAGTATACAATTTAAATATTCTATTAGATGTTGTCCAAACTAAACATCTAATACAGGTGAAGGTTTTTATACAGCTTCAGTATAAAAAACTTCAACTCTGCAAACAGGTCGATGTTTTCAAGTCAACCATTTTGATTTTTTCTAGGTTATGAAAAGTTACAAATCAAATTTTATAGCAGTTTTCGTAACAAAGTAGTAAAGTTAAATAGTGTGTACGGGTTTTAGGTTCTTAAATTATCGTAATACAGCATCTAATTTTTAGGTTGAAAATTTCATTAGATGCTATCTAAACTAAATGTTACAGCTTCAGTAAAACAAAAACTTCAAGTCTGCAAACAGTACAGCAATTTCACGTAAGCCATTTTGAAAATTTTTTTAGGTTATAAAAAGTGAAAAATCAAAGTTTATAGCAGTTTGATAGCAAAGTTCTATACGTAAATAACGTGTAGGGTTTTAAGGTTTTAGCTCCTTTAAATCATGCTTAAATGGGAGGAACTATTCCAAAAAAATCACGTGTTTTCGAAAGAACTCTAGTTTACCGACTTTTTCTGAGGAAACTATTGTATATAGCAGAAAAACACACAGGACACTTTTTGTTGCAGAATTTTATTGTCAATTGGAATATATCATTTGAATCTAATTTTTAGGTTGAAAATTTCATTAGATGATATCTAAACTAAATGTTACAGCTTCAGTAAAACAAAAACTTCAAGTCTGCAAACAGTACAGCAATTTCACGTAAGCCATTTTGAAATTTTTTTAGGTTATAAAAAGTGAAAAATCAAAGTTTATAGCAGTTTGATAGCAAAGTTCTATACGTAAATAACGTGTAGGGTTTTAAGTTTTTAGCTCCTTTAAATCATGCTTAAATGGGAGGAACTATTCCCAAAAAAATCACGTGTTTTCGAAAGAACTCAAGTTTACCGACTTTTTCTGTGGAAACTATTGTATATAGCACAAAAACATACAGGACACTTTTTGTGCAGAACTTTATTGTCAATTTGAATATATAATTTGGTGTTAAGTAAACTAAAAATTAAAGTTTCAGTAAAACAAAAACCTCATCTCTGCAAAAAGATAAACGTTTTCTCGTCAGCCATTTTGGATTTTTTCTAGATTATGGACAGTGCAAAATCGAATTTAATAGTAGTTTTGATAACAAATTAGTAACTTATACTTAAGTAGTGTGTAGGGGTTTAAGTTCTTAAATTATCATTATAATGCAGTAAAATACGAAAAACAAAACAAAAATAACATTTTTTGAACGAAATGTAAAAATTAACGATTTTTTGCGTAGTTATTATCAAAAATACAAAAAAATGTTATATGACCAAAATTGTAGGAAATTTGATTACAAATCTGGAGTATGCTGTCAGATTTGTTCTACAACCAACGGTTTGCCCACAATTAAGCCGTTAGTAAAGCTCTGCACACAATTCAAAATTCCCGTCCGCCATTTTGATTTTTTTGGAGGGTTAAAAATTTAAAATTTTTAATTTTCGGAATTTTCCCGTCGGTTGCTCGGCAAAAGCTACGAGTGTGCCAAATTTCAAGTTTCTAGCTCATCTGGAAGTGGGTTAGAATTTGTATACGTGAGTCAGTGAGTTACACGTGCGGCTATATAGATATTAGATATATATAATAAATAGATGAAATATAAACACATGTGAACACAGATCTCACCTTCATTCATCTGGGCAAATATGTTTTCAATTCTTGGAATGGGATACTTTTCATCTTTAATCATTTTATTATTAGTTACTTTGTAGTCAGCACAAATGTGCACATTTCCATTTGGTTTGATAATTGGTACTATCGGTGTAGCAAAGTCTAAGTGTTCTACTTTAGTTATTATGCCATTGGACTCTATTCTTGAAAACTCCTTTTCTAACTTTTCTTTTATAGAGTAAGGAACTTGTCTGGGCTTAATAAATATTGGTTTGGCTTCCTCAATCAGTTGAAAGTGTCCAAACGCACCTGGAATAGAGCCAATTTTGTCTTCAAAAACATCACTGTACTTTTGTAGAACATCTTCGAGTTCTGATGGAGTTACCGAACTCACTGATTTTATCTCGCCCCAGTCCAAATTCACTTCTCTGAGCCAGTCTCTACCTAATATTGGATCAACTCTCTGGTTGATTATATACAATTTCCCAACAAACTCTTGAGTTAAATACAAATTCCCAACAACCCTATAAACATTTTACAAATTTCTACTCCTCTCGGTTTTATTAATTCACCAGTGTATGTTCTCAGTTGTACATTTGTATTGAAAATTTTCTTAGTGGTAGTAAGTTTAATAAAATCATTGTACGAAATTGTACTCAATGCTGCTCCTGTGTTCACCTCCATTGACACTAATTTTCCTTCTATTTCTACACTGATCATGAACTTATCATGATTACTTCCAACCAACTTATTTATTACATGTATGCTATCTCCATTATGACTGTCTTGATATTCAGCCTGATGTTGATCAGACTTTTTCATATTCCTATCTTGCATACAGACTCAAGCTAAATGGCCTATCTTGTTACAGTTGTGACAATTTGTATTAGAAAACCTGCATTTATTAGCTCTGTGTTCAGGTGAACCACATCTGTAACATTTTCCACTTAATGCGATTAATTCTAACTTTGCTGGTTGAAAATGTGAATGTTTTTTTTGTTTTGGTTGAAAATCCTGTTCTCTAATTCTCCGCGGAATTTGATGTATCGGTTCCGAATTAGTCTTACCCATCAAGTTACACTCAGCCATCTCCATGGCAGAAGCCATCTCCATGGCATGTCAACCACTTCCTTGTATGAAAGGACTGTCCTTTCTTGTAGTAACCTGGTTCGTATATCTCTATCTCTTAACCCACGAATAAATTGAAGTTGTAAAAGCATATCAGCTACGCTCTTTCCACAAGAGCAACTAAAACTACAGTTGAGTCATTTTTTTTAAAGCTATAGAAAATTCATTTATATTTTCATCTCCTTGTTGAGTTCGGCTGATAAATTTATGGTAGAAGGCCCAAACACTTGGTTTGGCATCAAGAAATTCTGTTAGCAAAGATACTAATTCCTCGTAGCTCTTAGATAAAGGGGTGTCCGGAGCACATATATTATATAACTGTTGGTGCAGTTGTAGTGTAAGAGCATGCAATAATGTGTAAACTTTTAGTTCTGCATCAAAATCCTGGTTTTTAAGATGCAAGAACACTTCTAATCTTCTGATAAAATTTGATATTGACTCATCAGGATGGTAAGGTGTAAGGATAATATTTTGAAGATACTGTTTTTGTTTCCTGTGAGGTGGGAGGTGATGATGTACTAATATTTCAGATTGATTATACAAACTAAGCATTTCATTTAACCTAACTATTTATTAATTCTAGGTACTTAAAATAACTTGATTAAAATGGAACAACTAAAAACGTTCAACCCATTTGTAATAGCCCATTTTATAAACTGATTTTTCCAAACAAAAACATTCTGGTCATAACATAAAGTTCTTATTATTAAATAATCAGCTGATTGTAAAGATTAAATCAACATTAATATATAACAATCTTCAACGCTTATCTTTGGAAACGTCCTGGACCACTCGGAGCTGATCAACATGCCTTCTGGCTTTTCTTCCATCTTCAAACTCCACGACGTACATCACGTTTCGAAGTCTTCTAATCACAATAGCTTGCTTCCAACGCAAGCAAGATACATTTCGTTGTATATCCTTGCAAGAACTTGGTCTCCAGGTTTAAAGCATCTGAGTTTTCTTAACGCCTGACGTGTACTTTCTTCACTTGAAGAACTTGTATCCTCCCTTGGAGGTCGAAGAAGGTCTAATCTGGTTTTAATATTTCTTCCTAACATTAACTCGGCTGGTGTTGCCTTTGTGGTAATATGGGGAGATCTTCTGTTGGCTATTAGAAAGCGTGACAGTTTAAGATTAATATCTCCATTTTCATTCATCATTTTATTCAAAGCCACTTTTAGGGTTTGGACATAACGTTCCACCTGTCCATTAGACGATGGATGATATGGAGCGATCGTTTTGTGGTGTATACCATTTTCTTTTAGGAATGTCTCAAATTCATCAGATGTAAAGCTTTTACCATTATCAGAAATCAATGTTGCTGGCAGTCCGAACCGAGAAAATGTCTCTCTCAATTTTTCAATGGTACTTTTAGATGTAATGCTTCGCACAGGAAAGACCTCCAGCCATTTGGTGTAGGCGTCAACTATTAGTAAAAATGTTTGTCCTCTAAAAGGACCAGCATGATCAATATGCACTCTCTGGAATGGTTCTTGAGGCTCGTCCCATGGATGATTTGTTGTTTTTGGAGGGTTTCTTTGAAACTGAGAACAAGCTCGACAAGCTCGAACTATCTCTTCTGTATTAGAATCCATTTGAGGCCACCAAACGTAGGCTCTGGCCAAAGCCTTCATTTTGGACATACCGACATGTGCTGAATGTAACTCTTCAAGAACCCTGTCTCTAAGGGTTTTAGGAATGACAACTCTTGTTCCTCTAAAAATGCACTTCTGGTCCACGGTTAACTCCTCAGAGTATTTATTATAAAGTGGGTGGTGAATCGTTTCACCCTTCATAAGGAGGTCTAGAATGGTCTTGAGATCTTCATGTGCCTCTGTTTCTTTCTGAATTTCTATAAAACTAACAGGAAGCTGAGATATTTGATCCAAATGATACATCGTTGTCTCGTCTTTATAAATCATTCCACTATAATCATTAAACTGTTCCTTCTAACGGAAGCCGTGATAAAGCATCAGCATTATCGTGCTGTTTAGTTGGCTTGTACGCAATTTCATAATCAAACCCTTGAATATACAAAGCGTAGCGAAGTAACCGATTAGCACTCAAAATAGGAAGCTCTTTGTTTGGGTGAAATATAGTTACTAATGGTTTATGATCTGTTATCAACTCGAATTTTCTTCCATAGCAATATCTAAAAAACTTGTGAAGTGCCCAATAGATCGCGGTTGCCTCCTTGTCGATCTGGCTATAGTTTTTCTCTGCTGCACTGAAGCATCTTGAAGCAAAGCATACGGGGCGTTCTTCTCCATTAGGAAGCCTATGGCTGAGCACTGCTCCCAGTCCCACTGGGCTGGCATCTGTTGCAACGATCAATGGAAGATCTGGATGGTAAGCGATCAACGTCTGTTCACTGACAATGTCCTGTTTAATTTGGTTAAAGCATGACTCCGCTGTTGCAGTCCAATTAAATGTACTTCCTTTTCCTAGAAGTGTATACAAAGGGTTGAGTTTGGTTGATAAGTTTTTTATAAATTTACCGTAGTAATTTACTAGCCCTAACCAACTCCTTAACTCAGATACATTCTTAGGACGTGGTGCATTTTGTACTGCGGCCACTTTTTCATGGCTCTTAGAGATTCCATTTGATGAAATTATGTGTCCTAGATACTCAACTTGTCTCTCAAATAATTTACACTTTTTCCAGTTTACTCTAAGATTGTTGTCCATTACTTTTTCATAACTTATCTCAGTCTTACGTGATGTTCTTCCAATGTTCTTCCTTCAACAATAATGTCATCGTAGAAAACATGGACTCCTTTGACTCCCATTAAAATCATCGTAATTCTTTCTTGCCAAATAGCAGGAGCTATGTTTATTCCGAACATCAGCCTGTTCACGCAATAAACACCCTTGGTTGTAGAAATAGCTTGTATCATGGCACTCTCGTCATCCATTTCCACATTTAGATACGCTTGTTTGATGTCTATTGTTGTGAAAAACTTGCCTTTGCCTATCGAAGCAAAAATGTCTTCTGTTCGTGGTATCGGAAATGAACAGTTCTCTATGGCTTTATTTACTGAAACTTTGTAGTCTACACAAAGTCGAACTGTGCCATCTGGTTTAACGATCGGCACTACTGGTGTTCCCCAGGCTGAGTAGGATACCTTGGCAATGATTCCATCATTTTCAAGTCTGTCTATTTCCTGTTCTACTTTGGGTTTCAAGGAGTATGGTAAAGGTCTGGGAGGCTTAAACACTGGAGATGCTCCTGCCTTCAATTTGATATGCCCTTTATACTCAGGAATTTTTCCTATGTCGTTGTTGAAAAGCAATTTAAAATCATCTTTGAGGCTGTTAAGAATTTTCTCCTTTTGTGTTTCATTCATGTCCTCTACAGTATATATATTAGCATTGGTTCCCATTATTACCATCCATTCTCGTCCAAAAATTGCTTGCAGATTCCCTGGCAGAACATAAATGTTTCCTCGTCTCTCTTGATTGCCTAATAGGAACTGTAGCAAATCCTAACGGCTTAATAGCCTCGCCTGTGTAAGTTCAGTTTCCAACGATTCTTTTTGAGGAAAAAGCCTTTTAAAAGCTTGAACTGAAATTGTAGACACTGTTGGCCCAGTATCGTACTCAAACGTAACTGGTCTTTGGTCTACCAAACAGTTCACCAACATTCTTTTTGGCTTAGGTTGCATTTCTGGTAAATTATCACTGTTCAATTGTTTCATGGATGCATTATGTTGATCTGGGTGTCATATCTGATCTGGTTTCTAAATTTTCATCCTCTGCTAACTGTTTTGTTTGTCCTCCTTTCCACTGGTTTCGACATACTCGTTTTATATGACCCACTTTCTTGCAAATGAAACATGTTGCTGACTTGAACAAACAGTCTTCTTTTCCATGGCTTGTAGATCCACCAGCGGTAACATTTGTCATTTGTCTTCGGCTTTTCATTGGATAATGATTTTTGTTTGATAATACTAACACTTTCATTACCATGTATTAGGTCAGCCTCTTCTGTGGCCTTTTCCATAGCCCTGGGCATCTCTACACACTCTGAAAGGGACATATTATCATGACTTTTCAACAGTTCTTTCAATATATTCTTGTTGTACAACCCTGATATGAACTGCTGTCTTACGTGTGCTTCTTGAGTTGATGCCCTGCATTTTTGAAGTTGCAATATTTAGCCAACTTCTTTAAATCACAAAGGTACTGTTTTACAGACTCTCCTTCTTTTTGTTTTCTTCCGGTGAAATTGTATTGTTCAGTGATAAGGCTTGGTCTAGGGTTGAGTAACTTATCAACTACATCTACCAGTTCCTGGTACTTCCTTGAGCTAGGTCTGTCTGGACTAAGATGATCGCAAAGCTGCTGGTAAGTACTTACACCCATAGTATGAATCAATATCTGAGTTTTTCTCATGTCATTATTTTCATCAACACTCATCATAGCAAAATAATTTTCAAGTCGTCCAATGAACGAGTCCCATGTTTCGGTGTCTTCTTGAAACTTTTCAAACGCAACATTACACCAAGCACCTCTCTCCTCTTGCATCCTGTTTTTGTTAACTTCTCTTTCTGTTTCAACCAAATTGTCACTCTGAAACTTCTTTCTTCTTGAAGTCATTTTGTTTAGTTTTCCTCGTCGCCAATAAAATAACTTGATTAAAATGAAACAACTAAAAACGTTCAAACCATTTGTAATAGCCCATTTTATAAACTGATTTTTCCAAACAAAAACATTCTGGTCATAACATAAAGTTCTTATTATTAAATAATCAGCTGATTGTAAAGATTAAATCAACATTAATATATAACAGTACTTATCTTTGATTTCACATTTGTAGTTAACTTCATCATGTAAATTTTCTTCTTTCACTTGTGAGTCAATCCTGTCTTGTATTTTAATTTAATTGTTCCAGTAATCTTTTATACATTGTAATTTTATCTGAATTTCTATTATGGATAGGTTACCTTCTACTAGTCTACTTGCTTTTGTGAACTGGCATTTTATTACTTTTCCTGCATTGTACAAAGTTTTTAAATCTTCATTATTTGTCATTTTAACTTTTCCTTGTCGCCAATGATGTATTACAATAAGAAATAATTAATAAAGCTGAATAATGAAAACAAGTATATTTTTGAACAA
>JAQJVL010010276.1:0-12931 GCA_035578905.1 Stictocephala bisonia
CTACTTATCATATTCCAAAAAATCAATCTTTCTCTTTGAACTTGATTGTCTGTTGGGCTTAGGCCTAGGCCTAGAGCTGCCTGGAACACTCACAGAAGAACTTGTAGTAGGCCTATCTTCCACAGAATCTGGTGTCACCAATTTCTTCTTTCCTCGTCCACCAATACCTTTTCTTTTTTTAGTTACTCTGCAGCTAAATCGTGGCATTATAAACTAAAAAAGTACACTAAAAAACGTAAAATATCGTCACTAACACAAACTTGTGATACTAAACAACGCTTGGTTTAAAACTTTGTTTACAAACACTGGCATAACCAATAAGAATAAACCAATGCAATAGCAGATGATTTGTATAATGTATTCATTGGTACCAACAGAACAAAACTAAATTCCAAAACAGAAATAAAAGAGTGTGTATATATGAAGTTGTGAACCAGCGAAATGGTGGCAGACTTCACAGGACAAAATGTGTCGTGCAATAAAACTTTGTGATTTTTTATTACAATAAAGAAATAAGAAAACCCATATGTATTATATATCAACGGACTCGGAAAAAGATGTAGTTTAAGAAAATATAATAAAACAAAAATGTAAAAAAAAAAAAATAATATTCGTTCCGTGTCCCCTCAAATTATATCCTCAAATTACAATTAAAGAGCAGTTTTTAAAACACTTATGTATAAAATGAACTCAGTTGTGTTTCTTCCAAGCTATGAAACTATCCCAAGGTGGGCCATTCATAAACTATTGATTTTGACATGCAATGAAAATCTCTTCTATTTAAAAGTTGGATGCTCTATTAGAATACCTCTGTTCTATCAGAACACACTTATCTGAACTTAAGTTACAAACAATAACAAACAATAAATTACTGATTTTTTCCAGTCTTACTAACCCTTAAAAGGACTGTAGCTTTGTTTCTGTTTATAACTCGTAAGGCTTACCGAGGCACTTGGCCTACGCATGAGGGGAATAATACTAGGAGTGGAGGCAGTCCCACTACTGTTATACCCCTACCATATGACTGATCTCTTAGTTACCGTGTTATACCCCTACCATATGAATGATCTCTTAGTTACTGTGTTGCTGGTCGAGCTGTGCTTGCAGCGCGTCTCTATGTAGAAAAGAATTTATTTTCGCCTCCTTTATTGTTTGTTTACATTTATTATACGACCATTCAAAAATGCCGTTTACATTTTTAATTTGAATTAAATCCTCTTGCTAAAATAAAAACAACATATGCTGTCTTTGCAGTCTGCTCTGGAAATAGACACATAAATTTGCTTATAAATAAAATTATGTATAGGCCTAATCAATATATCTATAAACAAATAAATAAAAAACAGTTGAACGCATCATTTATTGATTTATTAGTAATGACTGTCACTATTATTTATCTATTAATAATAACTAGGTTAAATCAGGTTGTAAACAACAATTTTAAATTGCAGATGATTTATTTTCTATTTTTATTTACCATATGGCACACACAGACTCGGCGGCTCCTCCCACTCCAATTAGTCTACTGGACATCACCTGGCGAAGTGCCTCAGTAAACCTCGAGAGTTATAACATTGTTCTGGAAATTGCTCCAGAGATTTGTTTTTTCACTAAGATTTACTGACTCACGTTATTTTAACTGTTAGTATTATAGCACAGTCTGCTCATTTAAATTTGTTTTTATGTTTTACGTTAAATTCATGTTTTAAACATGTAACTTATGTTTGTGACATTGACATAAGATCTCTACAATCAAAAATCAAGAACTTATGGATTGCACTGCTATAACAAATAAATCTCTGTTTTACACTTAAAGAAATGTGAGAAATATGTTATATTAAATATTCTTAATATAATAAATGTCTACTTGTGAAAATACTTAACTCATTAGACACAAAACCTTCAGATAACAATAAGGTAACAATGGGGGTGTGTGTTCTGTAGTAGTAAACAAATGCTCCAAATCTTAATTGTCGAAATAGGTGTTTACTAGTCTTGTAACCAGTGTTGTACTGTGGCCAGCGGCAACGTCAAAGATCGGGATTTTGAATCATGCTGTGGCTAGTTCTTTTTCAGTGTTATTTGCACTGCTCTGTAGCAAAGTGGTGTAGGGCCAGTCTGAAATAAACCGTTTCTGGTTTTGTGGTTGAAGTTAACGAGACAAGTAACACCTCTGCATGAACCAAAACCTATTTTGCACCTTATTACTTTAGTTAAGGAGAAGGATCTGTATTTTATATCTTTTGAACTAGCTATATTATAGTTTAATAAAGCATTAATAAGACGTATCAATAGTTGAATAGGCATTACTAGCTCAATGGAAGATAAAAATCACTGAAAAAGGACATATTCTGACAAAAATTACTGTGATTTAAAAATGTCTCATAAAATGATTCTGGTTAAAAGTGGTAAAAACACTAAATCTCCTTATATGATACAGTACTAAAAAACACCAAACAAAAATTGAAGTTTCACTGCCGATACATTGCTTAACAGTTGACATCTGGCCTAGTGCACTATAATCTAAACTCAAATTTGGAAAATCTTTTCTCAAATTGCTCTTATTCTTGTTTTCCATTTGTGTTGTAATCCTGCCTTCCTGTATTCTTTCATAATACGAGGGTAATCCAGAAAGTAACCTCCATTTTAAAATAAAAATTAATCCAGTGAAGATAGAACAATTTTAATATATACATCTTAAAACTACAACTTTACTTTATTTTTCCACATAGTCACCAAATCGATTTAAGCACTTGTCAAATCTTTTGACAGTCTTATCAATTCCCTCCTTATAAAAGTCTGCCGCCTGTGAGTGGAGCCAACCTGTCACTGCGTTTTGTAGCTCTTCGTCACTGTCGTACCCAAAGAGCACATAACTTGTGGTACCCCAGTTTTTCTTTTACTATCTCGTATAAGAGGCTTCGAGAAACTTCAGGAAAGTGTTCAGAAATTTCCGAGATCGTGAATTGATGATTCTCACAAACCTTTTCGTTCACTTTGCTCAGAAGGTCATTACTGACAAGAGAAGGCCTACCACTCCTTTCTTCATCGTGAATGTTTGTTCTACCATTTTTTAAAAACCGTACCCACTGACGAACTACACCTTCACTCATAATGTTTGGGCCATAAACGGCACACAATTCACGATGAATTTCGGCTGCTGAGTGATTTTTTGCCAAAAGAAATCGTACAACACTACGTACTTCACACTTGACAGGATTTTCTATCACCGCACTCAGGCTGTAACTGGACAACGCGTGATCGTACGATGCTCCACCTTGCACAGTTAGGAGCGTACTGAGATGCTGCGCGCGCCAATGTCAGTATGGCGGCCCTACCCTCACTACTTCTAGCGCTATGAACAAACGGCAGTTACTTTCTGGATAACCCCCGTACTATCATGTTTTGTGACTGTATGTTATCTATGAAATTGTATTCGCAGGTAAATTTGCTAATACCCTATCTTTTAATTGTATTAATTGACCAATTGATATCGGTAATCAAGCTGATAGACCAAAAGACTAAAAATAGATGACAACATGAAAGCTGACATACACAAGATGTGTTGACAATTCTAAGTAAGTCCTTCATAAATTAAATTTCCTCATAAGGACTGGTTAACACATATGCTACATCACAGAAAAGAAATTAACATGTTGCATCAAATAGTGTGTTGAGTGGTTATTTCTCCAGTTTGCCATGTGATATCAGGGCCGGGACCTTGTCAGTAACCTCCTATTATTCCCTCAATCCTTAAGGATAAACATAATAATCATTATTACAAATGAGTAAAGATGTACATTAATTGTTATCTATAACTGCCACTGAGGTGTTCACTGTGGTCATAAGAAAGCAATATCTGTTTCTCTTTCTCTGTGGTTTCATGTATTTTCGGAAACTCCATAATCAGGTCCTGATGTATAAGACCTAATTAAATCTACCGTAGTATCTAAAAATGCAGATTATGCAATGTAAGTTAAGATGGCATGTTCCTGTGGTGTGGATTTACCACCCATATCATAATTCAATTATAATATGTTTGTGCCTCAAAATATTTACAAAACATAGACCAGCCACTTTTTTTAAAGTGCTTTGGTAATATGGTATCAACCTGCTCACTCAAACTTGATTTGCTAAGGAGTTCATATTCTGGAAAATTAGAAATTTGGTCAGTGAACTCCTATGATATTTTCACTCCTATTCCAACTACTATGATTGGGGGAATTGTCAATGATGGACTTGAGATGAATTTTTCTTTCTCAAGCTTATCTGCTATAATCCAGTTTATTGCTGAATTTTTGCAGGTATTTTTCAGAAGCAGTGCACTTACAAAAATTTTGTTATCAGTGTGTGTCTTTGAACTTTTTTATTTTATTTTACCATTCTTTCTTTTAGCTAATTTCATGGATAAAAAGGAACATACATTTATTTTTCATTGTATTAGAATGATTACATTTAGAAAGGTTAAATTAATAACACTAATTAAATTAGTCTGCACCAGTGGTGTAGTGCTGTAACACAGATACATGGGAAGAAAGTTATGCAGAGATTGTAGGTGATAGGTTAAAAGTTAACAAAGTTAAAGGGTGTTTTAATCCCTCTAACTGTTAAACCTGGAGACCAGCGGCTTAAGTGTGACTTCTGAACCACCAACAGTGACCGGGCTGTGTGCAAGGACGGCATCACTCAGACGGTCACCCATCCCAGAAACAGCCAGCTGGATGCTGGATGTTGTTTGACACCATTATCCTGTAATAAGGTCAGAACCCTCCAGTCCAGGTCACTGGCTTTGTAGTTTTTATACTCTGTCCTCTTAATACCCACATGTCCTCCGCTCAATTGTTGCTGTCAGCGTGGACACTACGAGAGAAGTCTGGGGTGTCCATTTTAGGTGTTAGTCAGTGTTTGCATGTTGTGTAGGGGAGAGAACTGAGAATCAGACTTGTCAATTAGCTGAAATCAGGTCTGATACCACTGTGTTGTTCAGATACCACGTAAAGCTGAAGGTCCCTTATTGCTCTAGCTATTGGGCTATAAATAAATGGCCCTTTCTTAGCATAAGTTGAACTCATTTAGTAATCAGACTATAGGTCATCCACACTCATATAATCATTTATATTCGCCTTAAAATACGCACAAAAGTTGTGTCAGCGTCTCATATCTGAGGATAAACATGAACATTTGCTAGAATTAACTCAAGATTTGTAAGCATAGTGACACATTTCAATTTTTTCACTGGTTTTAATAGCCGAAAGTATATTAATTTTTACTAATCCTTTTTAAGTCTTATTTTTAGATAATTTTCCATAAATTAATGTTATAATTATGATCATTCTGATAGTTTTATAGAATATTTACATTTTTCTCAAGGATTCAAACTGGCAATTCTAAAAAAGGTTTCAATAATATAAAACTACTTGAACAAAACTTATTAGTATCATATGTTTGAACATATATTTGAGTAAATTAATCAATAAAGACTTATTAATTTGGTTAAGAAAACAAGTTATTTTTTCATCAAGAAACTGACATCTTTTGGTAAGGCCTCAATGTCTGGTAAGAAAATGTTTCTTATTACTTTAAACATAATCTGAGTTCTTTAATTTCTAAGTTATAATCTCTTCGCAATTTTCATTTTAAATGAATATATATTTTTATAAGTAAATAAATAGCAAATAATACATTTTTACTGATAATTAGGGTAAATTAACCGCTTATTTTTCTCTTATCTGTATATATGTGCTGCAGATGTTATAAAGCAAGCAAAAGTTTACTTGCTCTAACATAGGTAACAATCCATGCGTTAATATTCTCGATTAATTATTCCGTTTGTTGTTTGACTGTCAACTAATGAGATATTTCTATTGCCATTTTTGACATAACAAACTATACATTTAAGCCTAGGTATTGTAAGTTGGCGTGCAGAGGACAAGGTCGAAAGTTCTAGTCCCCAACTAAGCTATCGATCGGTACTTTGCTAGTTAAATAAAGTTTACATACAGGCCCATGTTAACTGGTGATTGAAGGTTAAAAAGAAAACAAAATACGACGCATCAAATTTTGGCATTGTTGAACCTTTTCTTATAACGTTCCTTATTTTTACCTTTATTGTATCCTTTTAATAGTTACAGTTAAGAGATACTCACTTGAATTCAAACGGTGAGGTTATGTAGCAAGTAATAGTGTTTATTGTATCCTCAAAATACTTACAGAGTCATATTACAATTTTTTGAACATATATATGCGTTTCAAAGTATTTTGCACTTTTAAACATCTATTTAACATATCAGCTATGATTTATTCATAGCTGGCCAGTATAAGGTATTAGATTTGTTTTTTGTTTTGTATTTGTTAAGAGTTCAGTGAGTTTTTACTTTTTTTGTATTTAAATTGTAATATCCATTTATTTGATTTTTCTAAGTTATCTAAAAATTGTCAAAATTGTACATCATATACCGGTACTTATTTTTCAGTTACAGATGAGATATCTTCAATCAGTTATTCTCAGAGGGATTTTTCAGGTAAACTTTTTTTTTAATCCTAATTTTATAAAACATATATCAGTGTTGATCAGTTTTTGTTTGTAGACTTCATAACGTAAGTGACTTAATGTATTGTTCTTAAATAAATTGATATGGTTAGTAATAAAATGTTATTCTTCCTCAGATGACTCTCTTGAGAATTCAGTCAAGGAATGTTTGCCCGAGGTTCGCAGCAAAGAAGATGTTTGCACTGTGAAAGGTATTGTTTATATAAATATATTTGTTAATTTGAAGTAAAATAGCAAATGACAAAAAGTGAATTAGTAGGAATAAAATGAATACTGTATGAAATCTAATCTAACCAACATGTAATTTCAATTCAAGAAGCACAACACATTCTACTATGAATGTGAAGGCAACAGAGGGCTAATGAGTAGCATGAGTGTGCATGTCTTTTGTACTCCGGTAATCAACTGAGACAATTTATCCGGAGAAAGAGTTTACTGTTCTGAGGCCAGAGAACCCGATAACAAAATTTCGTCACGTAATCCAAACTATATTGAATACATCTTAAGTTACTGAAAATTTGGCAAAGTTTCTTAAACAGATGGATTTCTGGATTTTTGCATACTACTGAACCCGGACTATGTAGACTTATTCAGTTATTGATAAGTTGTCAAATAACTGTGTGGACATTAAAACATATAAGTCAGTAGTTAAAGAAAGGTGACTTACCTCAGACGTCTTTAAGTATCTCCAACACAAAGTAAAAATTGAGGGATCAACCCACATATTATCGGCCTTGATGGTCCATCCTCCCACCCCTAATACACAAAATCCTATTGTTCCGTTCATTTTGTTGTTGGGTCTCTGTCAAAACATATTCTACTTAGGATGAGTGGGTTCTCTAAATAACATTGTGTAGATGGAGGTCTGTCAAGTCAAGGGGGGATTACGTTCTAAGTAATCTAATCACATATTTTATCTCATCATTCAAAGTCCGCAAACAAACACTATCGCTGGAGTTTATAAAAAATTGGGATGCAACTTTCATATTTTGGTTAGCCTGTCTGTTACATATAAAGAAGTCAAGGAAATAGTAATGCCTAATTAACATACCAGACAATTGCGATAAGACCAACTGTTAGATAACAAATCCAACTGAACTATGAATAATTTGATAATCATTAATGAATAACATAGGTTATTTTACTGTTATTACTAAAACCTCTTTAACAATTTAAAAGTTTTTATTAGATTGAGATTTTCTAGGTAAGACTAAAACAGGACTGACTTCAATATAAAAATCGGAGCAATAATAATTTGAATATCTGTCTTTAGACAACTGCTACACTATTCTTTAATTGTTATTTCAATTGCTCCAATTTTGTTGTCTGTTAGATACAGATTCTCCTCTAAGCTACCTAGACAGAGAGATCTTCCCTGTGCTTCTGCCTTGTTTTGAAGAGATGCTGTTTGAAGCGCAGAAACACAACGTCTTGAAGGTTACAATAATAATTAATATTTTGACAAATTAATTTTTAAATTGTAAAAATAATTTTAAAAGTCAAACATGTCTAAAACTCTGTATGAACTTTTTCATAATTTTTAGCTTTTTCATAATACAGCAACATGACAAAATAAATAACCTGCACTTGCAATGTAGTGCTGTAATCTAGCCACATTGTTGCTAGATATGCTGTAGATGGTATGCTGTATTGACTCACCCTTCTACTCATACAGGTATAGTGGTAACATTTTTCATACTACTTAGAGAAGACAATTCAGAAACCAAATTTATCTAAACAATGACCCACCTACTTAACCACCATTTTACACACAGTGGGATGGCTCACCCACCAACTCACACATGACTTTTAAAGTGTTGTAGAGATAGCTTCTACTCAATTGCTGCCATCGGGTGGACAGTATTAGAGATCTTTGGGGCTTTGGGTTTAGATATTGTCTAGGGTAGTTAAAGTGTCGGCACTAAAGTGCCTCCGAAGTAACCCAGCTACTTGGGGACAGTGTTACAGAAATTGTAGGTGATAGGCTCTACGCTCGGTCCTCTTAAACTGACATGGCGTCCACTCAATGTTTGCTAACGGTATGGACACTACTAGAGAAGTCTGGGGTGTCCATGTTGGGTAGTTATGAGAGTCCGGATATTGTGTAGAGGAGAGAACTGATTATCAGGCTGAAAATCAGAGCAATACTATGTGGTTCAGATTTCATGTATAGCTGTAGGTTAGGGTGATGCTTAAAAATGAACATTGTAAATTATCATCGCTCACCCCTTAAAATTGTTCTTTGACTCAAAAAAAATCAGCAGAATTTTTTTCAAAATTTAAAAAAAATATTTAGGGGGCGCTACCATGTGTTAAAAAATCGAATAAATAAACAATTTAAAAAAAACCCTAAAATTATTAACACATTGCAAATGCTACTATTTTGGATGAAGATTTGCTTTTTATGTCTTTTAAGCTATTTGGCTGTGTATACAATCGACATATAACCTCTACTTGACTGTCTGTCTAGCAGTGTGTGGACTGTGGAGCCTGTCTGAGCTTGCTTTGCTTGTTACAACACGCTCGCTAGCCCCTCCCTCTCCCCACGCCATTCAGTCTGCACTCCAGTCTCACTCATATCAGTTGTGGTTTTACTGTCATACTGTTCAGTTGTGTATTGTATATTGTGAGTGATACTGATTGTGAGTATCCTGTTTCAATATTTAAAATTAACTCTCTTTTATCAGTCTGTATTACCAGCTCATTTTTATTCGTTATAAAACTATGTTCATTTTTGGTTTGTGTTATTTTTTTTTAAGTTAGGTTAGATTAACTCTTTTTGACTATTATTCAGGATGGCTAAATGTGGTACTCAGGCTGTTTTGACAAGAAACAAAACTGAAATATGGTTAATAGGTCAAGCTGCCTCTCAATTTAATCAAACAAAACTACCAACCATCAGGGAGGCCCTTTCCGTCCTTTTTCATTACAAACAAGAACAAAACCAGACAATTAAGGAATCTACTTATTCTGCAGTGAATGATATTCTGCTAATCTGGGATAAAGCTAGAATACCTACTAGGCAAAAGATTCATGTCGTACAGAAGCTGGAAAAAATATTCAAAGAATGGCAAAATTTGAAAAAGAATAAGGAAAATAAAGCAAAGAGGTCAGAGAGTTTGAAACAACGTGAAACCCAATGGCAAGATAAAATCGATGCATTATTTGACATAGCACATGCAAATGCTCTTGACATGATTCGAATAGATGAAGATCGACAGTTTTTAATAGCTCAACGTCAAGCAGGCCGTCCAGGAAAAATGGGTAGTGTTGACAAAAAACTTGCCAAAAAAGAGACTGAAATTGAGCTGAAAAAAGCTCGCTTGGAACTTCGACGGGAAAAGGAGTTACAAGACATTACTATGATAGATAAAATTCCAGCTGAGGACAATCTTACCGTCAGTGATACTAACAGTGAAACAGAGCCACCCGAAAAAACTGTGACATGTATGCCAGGGCCTTCATCAAATTCTCTACCTAAAAAGAGGGGGAGAAAACAAATAGTCGGTGAAAAACTTGCAGTAAGCTTGGATGTTACCAAGCTGAGTGACAGAAATGCAGCTTTGGTTCTCACATCTACCATTAAAGAGTTAGGATGTGATCCTGCCGAATACAGTGTTAACTATTCATCGATAAGGCGACAACGAATCAAAACACGACAGTCTTTGGCAGAAAATTTGAAAAAAGAGTTTTCTTCTGACGTTCCTTTAACTGTACACTGGGACGGAAAAATGCTAGAAGATATAAGTGGTCATAAATTTGTTGATCGTCTTCCAATCCTTGTGTCTGGAGAAAATGTAGACCAACTCCTTAGTGTACCGAAACTAGAATCTGGGTCAGGAGAATTGACAGCTACAGCGGTTTACGACACTGTTTTGTCCTGGGGACTATCGGATAAAGTTAAATCTTTGTGTTTTGACACGACAGCTGTCAACACAGGTTCTCGTAATGGTGCGTGCGTTCTAATTGAACAAAAATTTGACAAAGAAATGCTCTGGTTAGCATGCCGCCATCACGTTCTAGAGATCATATTGGAAACTATAGTAGTTTCTGGACTAGGACCTTCAACAGGCCCTGAAATCTTATTGTTCAAAAGATTCAAAAATGTCTGGTCAGAAATGAAACTCCAAGACTTTCAGAGTGTAAAAACAGATCCATTAGGCTATGGTATTGTGAAAAATCTTGCACCAGAAATCGTTGAGTTTTCAAAGGATCAGCTGAAACAATACCAGCCCCGAGATGACTACAGAGAGCTTCTTGAGCTCAGTATAATTTTTCTAGGAGATGTTCCAGAGAAGGGAGTATCCTTTAAAGCGCCTGGAGGAATGCATAGAGCTAGATGGATGGCAAAGGCTATTTACTCGTTGAAAATTTATCTCTTCAGAGGCCAGTTCAACATTACTAAGCGAGAAGAGCATGGAATCAGGGATATATGTATTTTCACAGTTGTGATCTATATAAAGAATTGGTTTCAATCAGCTGTAGCCAACTACGCTCCTCTAAATGATCTTAATCTTTTGAAAGATTTGGTAAACTACAAAACAGTGAACGAAATCTTTGCTGACAAGGCGTTGAAGAAAATAAAGAATCATCTCTGGTATCTGTCTGAAACACTGGTTGGCCTAGCTTTTTTTGATGAACGTGTCTCAGATGAAACCAAAACTCAAATGGTGAGTGCTTTACAAAATGATGGACAGGAACATTTGAAAAAAAGAACTACCGTTGACCTAGAAGTCATATCTACAAAACGTTTGGACAACTTTGTCACGTCCAACACCATGGACTTTTCCAGAACTCTTGAACTTGATACAACTTTTTTAACAAATCCAGTTCAAACATGAGAACAAAATGAAATCTTCAAGAAGAATAAGGCTACTGTTAAGTCTTTAAGAGTTGTGAACAACATTGCTGAGCGGGGAGTAGCTCTCATCGAAGAGTTCAACAAACTTATTACTGCTCAGGAAGAACAGAAACAGTTCCTGTTACTTGTAGTGAAAAATTTTAGGAAGCAATTTCCAGACAGAAACAAACAAACATTGATTAAAATGTAGTTTCAAAGCTGTGTTTTTGAAAGTATCATAAACATCATAAACAACATAAACAAAACAATCAAATAATTTAGCATGTAAGAATTATCTAAGTCTTACTGAATTTTGTCAAAGGTTGAATGAGGACAAATGTTATTGTTAATGTATATGTTAATGTATGTTATTGTTGTCATACTTATCTATGTAATACTATTTTCACATGTATTTTAAACCTAATTTTGATGAAAAGTCAACATGTCAAGATTATTATGTTTAAAATAATATAGGAAGTTAAAATCCAGTTTTGAAGTTTTTTTCTTGAAAACCCCATAACTCTAACCATTGGTAGCGACCCCTAAATATTGATCAAAAATTCTGAAAAAAATTACACATTCTTCCTTAGGTACAAAGACTAAAATAAGGGGGTGAGCCAAAAGAAATCTGACAAAAAATTAATATGGTAATTATAAGCATCACCCTACTGTAGGTCCTTTTGTTGCCCTAGCTATTGGGCTATTAATAAGTAGCCCTTTCTGAGGAACAGTTAAACTTAGTTAGTAATCAGACTACACTCTTGCAATCATTCATATTTCATATATAGCTGTAGGTCATTTTGTTGCCCTAGCTATTGGGCTATTAATAAGTAGCCCTTTCTGAGGAACAGTTAAACTTAGTTAGTAATCAGACTACACTCTTGCAATCATTCATATTTCATGTATAGCTGTAGGTCCTTTTGTTGCCCTAGCTATTGGGCTATTAATAAGTAGCCCTTTCTGAGGAACAGTTAAACTTAGTTAGTAATCAGACTACACTCTTGCAATCATTCATATTTCATGTATAGCTGTAGGTCCTTTTGTTGCCCTAGCTATTGGGCTATTAATAAGTAGCCCTTTCTGAGGAACAGTTAAACTTAGTTAGTAATCATCCACACTCTTGCAATCATTCATATTTCATGTATAGCTGTAGGTCCTTTTGTTGCCCTAGCTATTGGGTTATTAATAAGTAGTCCTTTCTGAGGAACAGTTAAACTTAGTTAGTAATCATCCACACTCTTGCAATCATTCATATTCACCTTAAAATATGATAAAAGTTTTGCCAGTTAACCGAATACTGTGTGGTTCAGACTTCACACAAAGTTGTACATCTCTTCATAGCCCTGCCTATTGGGAGATTAATTAATGGCCATTTCTAAGGAAGTGTTTACCTTAGTAACAATGGTGTACTTCGATATGAGTTTTGCTGAATACAGGTCACTACTACCTTGAGGATTTGGTCGTACGAACGTTTAAGGAGAAAATTTGCCCATCCCGTTACTTTTTAATCAAGTTATTAGTTCAATTATGACAAATCATCA
>JAQJVL010010277.1:0-12926 GCA_035578905.1 Stictocephala bisonia
ACCTCAACTCAAATATCAACTCCTCCTTGACGAGGAGCGCAACATTCTGCAGATAGGCCATCTCTAACGCAACAATTCTCAACAATATACACAAAAAACGACAACTCCAGGGTCCAAGACGAACAAAACCCTCAGCCTACCAAGCCACTGCCGACCACTCCAATCCACCCATGAAACCCATTCAAAACAGTAACCAAGCGGATTGCCTAGTTTTTATTTTTTTTTGTTATTTTTTTTTTATATATAAGTTAAATTATTTATTTGGTTTTTTAATTGTTTTTCTTTTTAAATAATTATTTATTTGTTTCCTTTTTTTTTTTTTTTACACAATACCAAGACACCTTGACGGTAGGACGGCCAACCATGGCCTACTAACTGGCAAACACCCACCGTCAACAACCAAGAGAGAATATATATATATATATATATATATATATATATATATATATATATATATATATATATATATATATTTTTTTTTTTTTTTTTTTTTTAGGCAACCACGCTCTGCTACTAATTGAGACCCATCCCCCCCCCCCCACCAAAGCTGGAAAGCGTGCCAACTGGGGGATGGCTCAAAACAAATCGAGCGATGGGATCACGGGTGACAGTTGGAGGGTCAAAATAACACTCAGCAGCTGAGCAAAACTGATTTATTACCAAGAAAGCAAACTGGCAGGCAGAAGGCCACAACATAAAAGGCAGAAAGCCACAATAAAAATAGGCAGAAGGCCACAATATAAATTCTCACTTAAATAAAAAATAACAAACCCTAAAATTAACAAGATAAAGACAAAAGCCACAAAAACACTTAACTCTACAGATACCCAAAATAACAATTACAAACTGTATGGCCTATCTGCAGTTTAGCCAGAGACACCTAAAACGTAAGCAATTCAAGCCCCAATTAAAAGAGAAGAAAATTATAAAAATTTTGGTATCACCAATTAAGCCGGCAATTTGGCCCACATCCCTTGATTCCACCGGGCCAGGGAGTAAGCCGGAATCCCTGGGCAGCTCCGAATTAGAAATTAAGCAAAGCACAATAATCCCCTTTTGGTGAAGAATTTAAAAATTAAACAATTTAAAAAAAATATATAACACGGTACCGTTCTAGTAAAACGTCCCTTCAAGACATCTATAATACCATTAACAACACAAAAATAAATAACGATAACTAGGCCTAAACATATAAATAAATAACATAACTTAACCATAGGGACCTAACAACTATAAAATCTAAAAAATATAACAACCAAATAAACTAATTAAACTAAATAACAATAAATATAAATATAAATAAATATTAACATCAAAAAAAACTTTTGTATTTTAAGTTTTTCTTTTCCCCTTTAATAAAAAAAAATCATATAGGTCCTCATGGCTGTGTTATCACTTTCTCCAATCCGTTTAGGCCTCGGCCAAATTCAATAGTTCCCCAAACTTTCTTTTCTTCTTAAATTTTAAATATATTTATATAGCAATGTCCCCAATGCTGTTTTACAAATCACTGTTCAGGGCAGTCCTTAGGCCTAGGCCTCCCTAAAGGGTTCCGCACCATTTTCCTTTTTTATTTCTTTTTATTTATTTATTTATTTATTTTTTTTTTTTTTCACAAATCACCCCCAGCTCAGCCGCCGGGAAAATAAGCTGGAACGCACTGACCTGAGGACAGAAGTCTTCTACCCAAAGGAGTAGAGAGGGCAGCACGGGGCAAACTTGCTCAATCACATGGTCCCCAGGCCAGGCTCGCAGTGTGGTAGGTAGAACTTTGCCCGGACGACCGGCTGAGGGTTGAAACGTCCTACTCAAGGACCCTGGACTGGAAGGCCAAACACAGCAATTAAAAATAGTCCAGCCACAACAACAAAAATACTACACATAACACCTAATACACGAAATGGCAACAAAACGGGAACAGACAAAATTGTACGTGATTAAAGCACACTAGAAAATGTAAGATTAACTTTAGGCTATGAATAATTATGTTGGCAAACTCAGATTTAAAACCAATTACAAGTTAACAAATTACCAAAGAATAAATTACGTATATGAACTAAAAAAATGACAAACTGAAAACTAGGCTATGGATACAGGGGCAATATGTTCTAACATGAAAATCAAACTAAAGATAGGCTAGGTTATTGTCAATGAACAAAAATATGATATATCGGTAACTCCAACTGAAAAAAGGCTCAATAAACATTATACAGAATTACAATTGAAAATAAAACAAGATATAATAAAGCAATTACTGGTAAAACTGTAACATTGAGCACATGGCTTTAACCTAGTCTGAGAAACATCTAGACACAGAACCCAAATTTAACAAAACTCTGAAAACACAAGTAAGAACGATTAAATATTATTGAAATAAATATTCTCACCAAAAGGGTGATTAGATATTAAAACTTACAAAATGAACACTTACGTTTTAGAGCTTCTAGCCTATCATCTCGTGACTAACGGCTGCTGAGAACCAACTCGAACTACTAGAACAATCTAGAAGATGGCCAACCTGACAGCCAAAGGCCGGAACACGGAACGAACGGATCCGGGCCAACAGCCACCAACTACGCGAAACGCAGGGCATGAGCGATCTCAGGCAGCCCGGCAGCCAACGACAAAAAAAACGAAATGTACCGGTCAAAAGACCCGGTACATTAGTGAGAGTATAATTTAAAAAAAAACCTAAATATATTTTTTGCATTAACATAAGTGTAGAGACCAGTTGTATGACTACTACTTCTGCCACTACTATGGATACTGTGTACAACGAGTTTGCCAGCGGCGTGATCAGGAGTGAGTACCGAACAGTCATGCCCGTATCGGAGCTCAACTTCAACGCGGTCAATAATTACACGGTGTTCAAGCTGGACCACGGCGATACGTTTTACGATTCACGTATAATGTATCACATCTGCGGTGAGGTTGTGAAAAAATCGGACGGGACCAAGTTCGCGGCAGGCGACACCATAAAATTGATCGACAACTATGCGTCGTTCCTGTTTTCACGCATCGAACTGAAAAAGCACAACACGACTATTGACAGTGTGGACCTGCCGGGGATCACGAGCACCGTGAAGAGTGTGCTCAACTACAACGAGTCGTCAAAGCCGTCACTCACCAACAACGGGTTCGCGTCCAAGTACGAGAGTGGTGGCACGTTCGAAGCGCTCGGTACGCTCGGCCACCTGGGGCTCGGGTTCTTTGACCTTCTGCGTTATCCCATGTACAAGGGCGGATTTGAGATTGTGTTCACGCGTGCCGAAGACAACGATGCGTTGTTCAAGTGGAAAGCAGCGACGGTTGGAGCTACAGAGCCCGACGAAGGAAAGATATTGATAAAGTTGTTCACACTGAAAGTGCCGTTGGTCGAGTACACGGCCACCAGCAAGATCCAACTGATAGACGGTCTGAAACAGTTGAGTGACAGAGACTCGTTTATCTACAACTACTACCAGTGGCAGTGTATCGAAAAGAAAGGTGTTTTCGGTGCGTCGTTCAATTTCGACATCACCAACGTCTACAGGAACGTGTACAATCCCAAGTTCGTCGTGATCTGTCTACAGACGAATCGTTGGAACGACCAGAAAAAGATCCCGTCCCAATTCGACATGTGTAATGTGAAAAACGTGGGCGTGAAAATCAACGGTGAACGCTATCCACAAGAGATACAGAACATGAACTACGCGGACGGCAGATGGCGTGTTCTCTACGATCAGTTCCTACGATACAGGATCGTCAACTTCGGCGATACCGACGCGTTGTTGAGTCCTGAGGATTTCATCACCGTATATCCGTTGATGGTGATCGACACCCACTTGCATCCGATCAACACGGACAGATCCAGGAGCGACATCCAAGTGGAACTGGACTTTGTGAACGCCATCGCCTCGCCTGTGGCCAACAACGGTACAACCGCGTACGTGATCGTGGTGTCTGAATGTCATTTCTCCTACGACATTACTAGAAACACTATCAAAACGCTCTAAAGGGACTTGGGTGTATTTTCTAAGTAAGCAGTAAAAACAAAGATTGCAAGAAAATAATTTATTTCCAATATCTCTAAAAAGTATTTGTACAAGATACTAAACAATAATACAAAAATGCCACATAGTAACGTTGAACAAAAAATAATTTTTTTAAAATATTTTTTTGCTATGACTGGATGAACTCTAGTAGCCCCACGGCAAGGTGTCAACCACGTCCTGTCGATTGACATCGTCACCACCGCTACAAGCATCGTCCGCATCTTGTTCCACTATCATTCGTTTGTCGTAGTCCATCCTGAACATTTTTTTCACCGTCTTGTTGACCAACGTCTTGGTAACGTTGTCGTGTCGAATCTGGTTGTACACTATTCGAGTCCCGGCGATTTCACCTTCGACCAGACTTTTCATTGTCGCCATGTTCAGACGTTGTGAATTCTTATAGTTCAGTGTGAATCCTTTTATTTTGCACCTGCCATTCTTCTTGGCCGTCTCGAAGGCGTAGCTCTTGGGACCCGTACTTATCCATTCGTCTATGTTGTCATCACTGCCCAACTCGTCGCTCCACTCGCCCAGCATACTGCCTGTGGGAACTGTGTTGGCACCGTCGTCGATGTATACGACTGAATCTGTATCGTAGTACACCACGCTCTCACCCAACCACTCCATCATGTCGTACAGTCTTAGCCGGGCATGTGCTTTGGTAAACGCTGCTACGAAAACGTTGATGTTGTTCGGAGCGTTCACGAAATGTTCCTTGTAGTTGTACGTCATCTGTACTATGTTTTCGTTGATGAAGACGATGTTCGTCTTTTCTAGCCGCTCATCCAAAAGGATCTTGTAAAACGTCTTCGCCTCCGTGACGAATTCGGTCTGCTTCTGATTCTGTCGTTGACCGAACTTGCCCCACAGACTGTTTAGGCATATCTTGGCTACAGCTCGCTTGCCGGGATTGTCGTGGATCTCGTTCGGGTCTTCGGACAGTTGGATACCGACACTATCGTAGACAGCGCGCACGTAGTCTTGCAATTCGGCGTAGTCCTTCTGTCATGGTGACGTCTCCAGTTTGATTTTCATGAAATCACGGACGTACCCGTTGAACAGTCGGTTCGACGTTTTCCCGAAGTGCCACACTTCGTAAACTCGAAGGATTTTGTAGCCACGATGTAGAGCCTTGTTCATCTCGATAGTGGTCCATGTGCCGGTCAGGGCCCGTTCCGCTTGTTCGTGTTTACAGTGAGTGCACTTCTCGGCCGGACACAATCGACACAGTGTGAACATGAGCTTCCCGCCACACCTGGTAGGCAACACCGGATGGTAGAGTCGTCGGGGAGGGAGCACTTCGCACTTCACCAGTCCGAACCAATCCGTGTTGTAGCCGACCGGTCTGACGATCTTCTGCGGATGTCCGATCGGGTAGTGGTCGTAGTACATGACTGTCGGATACAGGCTGACCACATCGATGTAGTGCATCTTGCGATCGGTGACTCGCAGCTTGCACGCGTTGGTCCGTCCACCTTAGAAGGCATCCCTCGGATGTAGGGACTCGTCCACTACGTGAGGTCTCTCACGCATCCTTCGGTACGCGGGCAACCAAAGACACTCCCACATCTCGACTACTCGGTAGCCAGCCGCTTGTAGCTGTTTTGTTCGTTCGACAGTCCTGTTGTACAGATCGCCCATAGTGTGACGGTTCTTTGCGTTGATCCTACTGGGTTCGTAACACCGTATGCACCCGTGCCAGAAACAACCGTGGAACTGATAAACCGTCTTTGTCTCGGCACAGTAGCCGTCCACTTTAGCACCGCAGATTGTGGCCTCACCACCGTTCATGGCGTGCGCTACACTCTCTCCGCCGTCGATGATCGTTGCCAGCCAGGCAATTGACTCTTTGCTGTAGCACGGTTCCTTGGTGCCTGTCTTCACAACGGCCAACGTGTCTGGTTCCAGGTACTTGGATCTGTAGATGGCCATACACACGCTGGCGATAGTCAGATACTTGAACGGATCGATGTTTGCAATTTCCAGAAACTGTTTTCTCAACTCCAAGCACCCTCGACGCAATATGTCCACGTCCGACTTGCAATACTCTTCAAGTTCTCAGCGAAAGTGGAACTCGTAGTTCTCGGCCCGCTTCTCGGCGTGCCACTTCAAGAACTCGTCCCTCGTTTTGGGTTGCATGGTGTCGGGTGAGTAGTATTCGATGTCAGGCACCTCTCCGACGTAGGACTGATTGGCCGCAGTGTTGAAGTAGTGCGGGAAGAATCCTTTCTTCAATTCGTGCAGACCGAAAGTCTTTGGAAACGCAGACAGCGGTGAGGCGACAAAGTTCATGCTATCAATGATTTTCAATCGCAGCTCACGTATCTCCAACAGGGTGAGTTTCATGCCCGTGTATATGGTATACGGTTTGACGGTGTTCTCAACGCAGTAGCGCAAGATGAAGTGGCTGTCGTAGCCTTTCGCATTGTGTGCGATACTTGTGTATCCTGTGTGTTTCTTAGAGAGCAGCCACTTGCAGAAGGTATCGTTGTCGGAAAACTCCCATGAACGACCATCGAAATCTTGCACGTAAACGTAGTTTGGAACGTGTACACCAGTCTCTTGAACGGCTTCGTAATCAAAGAACAAATACTTCTCGGTGTACGAACAACGGTGTTTCTTGCAGCGTTCATCGTCACCTACTCGACAACCACAATCCTGGCAGCTACATCGTCCTCCTTTTTGTGTCTGCACACTCATGTAGCACTGGTGCTTGCCCAATTCGACGAACTTTTTACAGTTGGAACAGTGATAGCGTCTACAGTCGTGTGGCTCGTCACGTTTTACGATCCGATTGCAAGTGGTGCATTTGTACACGGTGTCGCAGACGCCACCGTCCGGCCGTTGGTGTTCGACGAGACAGTCTTGGTTGTAGCAGTATCTGTTGCAGCGGTCACATTTCACCACAGGCAAACGTTGCTCGTGAGCCTGTCCCAAGCACATGCTGCAGACTTTGGTGGCTTTACAACGGTGGGTTGGGTTTTTGTTGTTGTACGGTGTGTCGCATTTGTTACAATAGTAACTCGACCCGAGGAACGCTCGCATGTTGCTAATCACGTCAAAGTGGTTTCCGTTTTTATACAAATACAGTACGATGTCCGCCGGCGGACCTTCGTATATAATACTGTTCATGCTTTCAACACACACTATCTTTATTTGTACATCCAACAGTCTTTCAACGCTAGTGAATTCCTCGAGGGTGAATTCTTCAACACCACCTAGTCTGTTACACAGTTCGATTGCAAGTTCGGTCTGTAAACGCCTGCCCATGCGAACACATTTTTTGTCAATTTGCGAAAGTTGCCGATCCATGATGGTGTCCACGTGGAAAGTCAGCGCTGTCACCACCGCTCGTGCGCCGCACATGTTGTCGTCATCGTTTCTTATTCGAACTATACACCGTTTTGTACGTAAATCACTGGCCAGATTCAGTACTTTTCGGCTATGGTTCGATTGTCCGCGAGGGATGTTGATTATTTTCACGTTCCAGTGTACACTACGAATGTCTATTTGTTCGTTAGACGACAATATTCTTTCCACGTGATCCATAAACACCCGGGCGTTGGACTCTCTAGAACTGATCACCGATGAGATGTTGTGACGGAATTCAGGGTGATTGGCGACCACAATAACCCGATCACCGGGTTGGTAATTTCCTTTCTCCTTTGCCATCTCGATCATGCGGTTGATAGCGGCTTTGACTTGAGCGACAATATTTACTTTAATCCTGTAGTCCATTCCGGTCGCTCCGTACTTCTTCACATGGTATGACCTGGTTTCCACAATCTCGTATGAATGCAGGCATTTATTCGACATCTGTTGGTGCCTCTTCATATTCTGCGGCTGCACTCGGGTCCCGCAGATCGGGCACGATTTCTTCAAAGACGGTCTTTCGGTGGTCACAGGTCGGTTGCTCGATCGAGTCACACGAGGTGGCAGAATTGGTTGCGGCCGGACCTGGCGTGGTGGACGCATGGTGTTAGCAATGCTCGTAGACGGCTGATCTGTTTGAGCTCGGTTGTTTGATCGAGTAACACGTGGCGGCGGCAGTATCGCAACTGGCTGGGTCTGGGAAGGTGCGTACACGGTGTTGGTGGTACTCGTAGATGGTTGATCCATTAGGTGAGCGACGGGCGGTCTATTCTGTTTCGACGATGAAGATGGTGTGCCATGATTGAGCGACTTTCGTTCTAGCTGTCGAGGCTTTTTCGAAGAGTGGTGCTCAATGTCGGATGGAGTATCCAGGGACCGTTTGTGTTTGTTCATCTTCGTGTGGCGTGACCAATGGTCTTTATTAATTTTGACATTACACACACCACACTCAACCGTTTTACTGTCCGTTGTTACTCGTTTGATGATGACGGGCGTTTGGGATCTTTCTTCTACTGTGCAGGCTTCACGTTGTTCGGCGATCGGTTGTTCTGTCTCGACAGGCACTTGTTCAGCGTACGTGTGATCTTGAAGCTCGGGTCTACGCCGTTTAGCCGGAACTTCTGTATCTACGTTGTCGTGATGGGGTCTTTTAGAGGCATGCGCTTCGTGTCCGATATCTGAAACGTTCATGTCCGCATTCGCCACTTCTCCATCATAGCGAGGTTGTTTGGTCGGCGGTACGTCTGCCTCCTCGTCCACATCACTGGATTCATGATGATTGTCTCTGAGAGATCGTTTCATTCTGTAAAGAGAAAACACAAAACTCAGACACACTTAGTAATACTCGCATCAAACAAGTAGACATACAAGTTAAACAACGACCTCGATATATTTCACTCCATCAAGTAGAGGTAATTCACCAAATATTGTTTCTAATATCGAG
Organism: Stictocephala bisonia; assembly: GCA_035578905.1. Lineage (NCBI taxonomy): Eukaryota > Metazoa > Arthropoda > Insecta > Hemiptera > Membracidae > Stictocephala > Stictocephala bisonia. The sequence continues at coordinate 8,851 of JAQJVL010010277.1, forward strand.
CAACACACAGTTGAAATGGACACAACATTTCATCATAAAGAGAAAATACAAAACTCTGATACACTTACAGGTAGACATACAAGTTAAATAATGGCCTAGTTATAATTTTACTTTATCAAGTAGAGGTAATTCACCAAAGACTGTTTTTGATATCAAGCCACACACACACCCACACAGTTGAAAAAACAACATATCGGATTTTTTTACTTAACCCACCAAGAATTTCTAAACAAATATGTTTTCAAATAATAAAAAGTCGTTTATATGTTATAAGAGAAATGAAAGCAAATAATAAAATAGAATAAAAGATAGAAATTCTTACCTCGATGATATTTGTCGTAAATTAAAATCACAATTTACTGAGTAGTAAAGAGCAAACACTAGCACAGTAGCTGAGAGAACAATGAGGATGGTGCCGCGTGGCTTGTTCGTTTATATACCCAGGCGATGATGTCATTTACTAGAAGATTCTATCCAAGTGAGTACCACACACATGGCTTCCAGATCATTCTGGAAGGTTCCTACCCCATATCCGGTTCCTGCTTCTAGAATATTCGCCTGGGGACAGCGGAGCACGTGGTTGCCGTGCGACAGGAAACATCTGACGTCCGAGAAAACATAACGACATGCGGCAGTGGCGGAAGGTGGGCATCGCCCTTCGAATACCAACCTCCTCGTGACGTCATCACACACGTATAATTTACCGATGAACAAAACAGCTGGCTGAAAAAAAACATAACGACGGACACTGGAAGTCACCTCGCCCATCATGACGTCAACAAGAAAGCGCGCACAAAAAAAACGAAGAAGAAGAAACAACGACATCTGGCGGCAGAAGTCACCTCACCCATCGTGACGTCATCAAAAAAAGCGCGCACAAAAAAAACGAAGAAGAAGAACAACGAAAAAAACACATGGCGAAGAAGAAGAACTCACAAAAAAAGTCACGTGATCCAAGATGGCCGCTCGCCCAAAGATGGCGGCTCGCCCTCGCCCTTTTGTTCCATATCCCCCCAGTTACTACTAAAGAATAAAACCATTGTAAGTTGTAGGTAGCACTTATTCCATCTTACTTTTAAGGCGTGAATCTACATTAAATTCATGTTTCATGAATGCATGCCTTAGATAGTTTGAATGAGTAGAGTAATTGTACATCAGCTGTGAGACAACCTCTCATACACATGTAAGATCAACCGTGTAATCGGCCGAGGGAGAACAGACGCCGAATATTTACTTTTTTCCATTCACCAAAGAAGGCCACAGTGATTAGAGGGAGAAGAAACAAGTCAAGCTTCTTAAGTACCAGACGAGTTTAGCATTCCAAAACGTACATATGGGAGTGTGGCAGTGTTGTTCAATGACAGTGAACCCATCATTTCATTATTAAAGTAATGTTGGAAGTTCATTAAGAATAAATGGTTAAACCTTTCATGCTAATTACCGATTTATTATGCTTTAACATTTGGATATATTTAATAAATTGAGTAGTTTTATTCAGTAATTATTTGAAACAATTAAGTTGGTGTAAGAATGTATCATTGTTGAATCAATATAAAAAAAGTACTTAATACCTTATTACTAAATTTGATAACTGTCTTATGAATACTTAATTTTTATGAATTCACATTAACAGTGTTTTTTACATTTTTTTCAGTAATTATAATAATAATCACACTTCAATGAATAAAACGTTGTTTAAAACTATTACAATTCCTGCTTTTTCAATACAATTGAATTATTTCAATTATTTGTACTTGCCAGAATTAATTCCCAATGCAAGTTATCAACGGTTGTTGGTCAAACTATTATTTACGTGTCTTTGCTCAACATGCTACATTCCTCTTTAAAAGGAGGTCATGTGACGTATTTTTAAATAGAGTTAATAATGTTAGGAGGTCAGAATGTTATCCACATTTTATCGATCAACATGCTTCAATCCCAAGTCAAACCATGTCATATACTTTCCAATGGAGTTAATCAATGGGGTGGGCCAGAAAGTTATCCACATTTTATCGATCAACATGCTTCAATCCCAAGTCAAACGATGTCATATACTTTCCAATGGAGTTAATCAATAGTGGTGGGCCAGAAAGTTATCCACATTTTATCGATCAACATGCTTCAATCCCAAGTCAAACCATGTCATATACTTTCCAATGGAGTTAATCAATAGTGGTGGGCCAGAAAGTTATCTACATTTTATCGATCAACATGCTTCAATCCCAAGTCAAAAGATGCCATGTACTTTCCAATGGAGTTAATCAATGGCGGTGGACCAGAAAGTTATCAACATTTTTTCGATCAACATACTTCAATCCCAATTCAAACAATGTCATATACTTTCCAATGGAGTTAATCAATAGTGGTGGGCCGGAAGTTTATCCACATTTTACCGATCAACATGCTTCAATCCCAAGACAAAAGATGTCATATACTTTCCAATGGAGTTAATCAATGGTAGAGAGCTAGAAAGTTATCCACATTTTACCGATCAACGTGCTTCAATCCCAAGTCATTATTTATTTATCTTATATATGAATGCAATGGTTGTTACAGAAGTAAAAGAAAAAACAACATATACATATAAAGATAACCCTCACACGGAAAGATCCTGTGGGTTGGGGCTAAATCTTAAGTCAAACGATGTCATGTACTTTCCAATGGAGTGAATCAATGGTAGTTGGCCAGACTGTTATTTACGTTTCATTGATAAATAAGCCTTACCCCTCTGTGAACAATGTCATTTCACGTATTTTCCAATTTTCTCATCAAATATTAATTACTAATTACCATCTATCAATCAATTATAATAAACAATTTTCTAACATTTATTAAAAGGTTTCTATGCATGCTTTTCAGATAATGACAATATAAAACAGACGGTTTGATCCCTTTAAAGATATACATTTATACAGAAAACTATTCAAGTATATAATAACTTGTGTTGAGCAATAATACTTTCACGTAAAAAATATGTTGAAGGTATGATTAATGTACATTTCTGTTATTCGAAAAATTGTGTCATAACTCATATTAATGTTGTTATTATGTTTTCAGCTGTCAACATTAGTTGCATTTGTTAATTTAGCTTAGTTTAGGAAAGTTAGATTTAAGGCTTCCCTAAACACTTCAACCTTTTTTTAAATTTAGCGATCAAACGTCGTTTAGAAACAACGTTGTAAAACCCTTAATCAAATTAAGTAGACCTCTTGGAATTTTTTCAGTAAATATAAAAATAATATATTTGTATGCAAGATAATATCAAAAAATTAAATAAATAACTACATTATTCCTATATAATTATTTATTTTCATACCTCTTGCCTTTTTCTTATAATAGAAGAATATAAAATACGAGCTAACTATTCTAAATGAAGAGTAGAAGGAAGTAGTTTGAATATTACCTCGGGGCTGAAGGGGCACGATGTTTTTGTCTTGGTTAGTCATCCGGAAGATGAGCAAAAACAATGGAAAAGGTCTGATTACAAGACTTCACCCTTGTTTGTTTTTGGTATGCTCCAGTGACTCAAAATGGAAGTATAAAATGACAACGGTGTTGCAATGTAGTTACTTAAAAAATATTTCGAAATTAATAAAAATTAATACATAAAGTATAAGTATTTAATGACAAACAACAATAAAATAACATTGAATTATCCAACTATATTATATAGTTTTCATAGACTCAAAACTTCATTTTGGCAAATTTATTTACGAATAATATTATTAAGATAAGTAAAAAGATTGCTTTGGTAGGTAGTGTACCATTTTAGTGTCATTCGTCTTAGTAAAATGGTAGGTAGTGTACCATTTTAGTGTCATTCATCGTAGTAAAATGGTGGGTAGTGAACCATTTTAGTGTCATTCGTCGTAGTAAAATGGAAGGTAGTGTACCATTTTAGTGTCATTCGTCATAGATAAATGGTAGGTAGTGTACCATTTTAGTGTCATTCGTCGTAGTAAAATGGTAGGTAGTGTACCATTTTAGTGTCATTCGTCGTAGTAAAATGGTAGGTAGTGTACCATTTTTGTGTCATTCGTCATAGTAAAATAGTAGGTAGTATAACCATTTTTTGT
>JAQJVL010010278.1:0-12921 GCA_035578905.1 Stictocephala bisonia
ATTACAAATGAAGTGATTTCCACAGAAAAAAGAATGGGAAGAAAAAGAAAATGCCAGGAGAACTTACTCAGGATGAATCAAATTTCATTTCTCCAACACAAAAGTTTAAAGATCTATACTTTAATATTTTGGATTGTGCTGTGAACAGTATTGAGGAACGCTTTGTAGTGAATGAGGATTTATTACGAGACTGTGCTGTTTTGGATCCCAAAAACTTTAAAAAGATGCTGAATAACTTCAGTCTTGATATGTCTACAAACTTCATTAACAAAGTTAGCAGATGTAACCAAAAGTAGTAGATCCGAACTTATCACGGAACTCAAACAGTTGCTACCAACTATGACGTATTTAAGTTATCTTTGGTAAAAGATCGTGGTGCAAATTTGTCTTGTGAAGAACAATGGTTGGTTTGGTAATGATGTTCTCTATGTCAAATTGAAACAAACGTTAAGTGTTCACAATGTTTATCATGTGCATTCACAGTATTATATGATCTGTCCTCTCAATCAGGTCTTTTCAATAATTTATACTCAGCATATAAATACTTACTATCCATCCCATGTACTGAAGTTTCTTGTGAAAGAGTGTTTTAAAACTAAAAATCATAAAAACGAAGCTGAGAAATTCTTTTAGGCCAAGAGCTTTGAGTAATTTAATCCTAATGAATTGTGAAAGGGATTTGTTTAAAATCATTAATAAGAATCAGGTTATAGACGAAATCGCTTGCTCAAGTGAAGAACTAAAAAAAAAAATTAATGTTTTAATCGTTCTCTTTGAAGTTGGAACCAATTGGAGTTTTTAATTAAGTTGTTAATATAATAAATAAAGTTATTTAAAAAATATATATGCGTTGTACACATTTAAAACCTAATTTTCGAAATTATAAGGTATTTACAAAATGATTTCTTTGTAGGCCTAATGTATTTAAACTAGTGTGAACCACATACATGATTAGGATGGTGTATGTAGGTAGGGGAAATGGGGGCCCACTAAAATATTTTGCCGAGGGCCCAGAAATCTGCCAGTCCGGCACTGGTCTCACACACACAAAGTCAGGAGTGGTCCCTTAGTGTTTTCTTTAATATTAAACTACATTGGGAAAAGGTGTTATAAAAACCAACTTTTTTTCGTAGTTCCAAACATATTTTGCACTGCCTGCACACACTTAAAGTTAGGTTAAACACATGGTTATAATGAAGCACTTTAGTTTTGGATTGCACTTCCTTCATGATGATTTTTTTTTGACATAATCACACTGCAACCATCAGTGTAGATAATAAAACAGTTATTGTAATCGAAATCAAGTTTTTTGATTATTTTCCACAGGTATTACCAATGACCTCAACTGATAGTAAACTCAATTGAAATTTTTGAAATACTCTCAACTTTTTTCAAACTATAAAATAAATATATATATATATATATTAATTAAGTTTTTTTTATGAGGAATGAAAATGCTATGGAAAAAGACTAAAACTAACACAGAACACACTTTTAGTCATTGTAGATTACTTTACAGGTTTTGACTCTGTAAATTGAGTTGTGGGCCTAGTTCATTTGGTGTAATCTAACAAAAAAAATGTTGTTCAAATTTCATATATCAATAATGAGTGTCATTTGTGAAGTGGGAGATATATTGTCCATTTACATATCACGCTGTCAAAATTGACATCATGGTACTATAGTTGGGCCGGGTTGAAAGCGAACTGTGTGGTAAATTTAGTGTATGTAGGGGTTCCAGCAGCAGAGGAACTTTCACCATTGTCTCTAGTTGGCGTGAGGGGCAGTGTTAGGAGTGGGGACAACGGACATAATCAGTGTTGAAGTTGTGATAGGATACGATGCATGTGGCACATTCATCTCCTTGGCTCCCTTTAGTTTGTCGTTATTGTAAAGGCAGAAAATTGCTTGAATTATACAGGGTGATTCATGACGTTCTCCCCCACTTCTATAGCATATTCTACTACTAAAAACAATGAAAAAAAGTCATATAGATATAAACATAGGTCCAAAAACGCTTCGTTACGAGTTACAGCCATCAAAAGATTTCGTCATGGTTCATGGGCAAAAAATGAAATTTTTTATTGTAAAATAACTTATAGAAGGAATATTAGGATTGAAATTCCATGTTTTCAAAATTTATTTTCACATGGAAAAGCTAATAAAATAGGTTTGAGAACTGTACCTAAGTATTTTTTGAGTTTTCGGGTTAAAATTGGGATATTAGGACAAAAAATTCAGTTTTTCCAGTTTAGTGTACAGAAACGTTGTTAAATGGTTACAAAGGCACACAACTTTCGTACATTATTTGTTTAGAATTTAATTCTGAGTAGATTGATATAAGTTGTGTAAAAATACTACAGAAATAGAACAGAAACTCAAATTTATTAAATTAAATACATTATTAATGCAAAAAAAATTTTACTAAAACAATTAAAAAAAATCATTGCTTTGGTCTAAAAAATTTGCAATTATAATTAAAATTTGGTTATTAAGAATAAAACTAAGAGTAAATAAAAATGATAAACCAAAAAAAAAACAATAAACATTGTCCAGCTTTCATTTTCCCAACCAAATAACAACGTAATATGTACGCAAACCTTTTTCTAATTTGTTTAATTTTTTTCCTAAGTTGGTAACGCATGAACAACAAGCTGATCAAAAATTTAATTTCCTGATCCGGTTTTGTAATAACCTGTTCATTACAGTATAACAGTACTGTAGTCGTGTTTTGCAATTTTACAAAAGCTATTTGTGTGAAGTGCATTGCAATAATAATTGTTTTCTGGAGTTGTCTATTGGTTGTTTTGTCAGTGAAATAATGCCTTACGTATTTACATCGGAAGAATATGCTGATATGGTTTTTATTTTGGGTTATTGTAATGGTAATGCTAAAGCTGCTAATGAACTACGTTACCCTAATAGGAGGATTCCAGATTCCAAAACAATACGTGAAACTTCCTCACCTTCGGATAAAAGGACTCACTACCAAGTATTCGTACTAGTATGAACGTGCTTTCCAAATGATGATAATAACATTATTAACGCTGTTCTCCGAAGTCCAGGTGTAAGTACACGGCGTCTCTCTGGGGCGGATAGGAGTTTCACAGTAAACTGTGTGGAGATCACTCAAGCGACATCAATTTCATCCATTCATAAAACAAAAGGTTTCAACATCAACAGCCGGGGAGGGCCCCACTTCGCTTGGAGTTTTGCTACTTTTAAAATACTAATCAAACAACTGTACAAGCGTATTCTCTTTACTGATGAAGCACAGTTCACTAGGGATGGGGTCACAACTTGCACAATGAGAAAATCATGGGCTCAAGAAAATCCTCATGAGGTAATTGAACAGAACTTTCAACACCGATTTAGTGTCAATGTCTGGTGTGGTCTTATACACAATGGCTGATTTTGGGCCTTTCATACTACCTGCACGACTAAATGCTGAGTTTTAATTTGCACTTCCTTCAAGATGAGTTTTCCACAGCTGCTTGAGGATATTCCTTTGCATCTCAGACGAAATTTTGTTCTTCCAGCATGATGGAGACCTCCCCACTTTTCTCGGGCCGTTATTATCACTTGAATGATCAATTTCCTGGAATGGATTGGCCGTGGAGGGCCTTACCCTTGGCCACCAAGATCACCAATCTATCTCCATTTGGGTTATTGTATCTGGGGATGGATGAAAGGTCTATCTATTACAAGACAAGAGTTAATTCGCGAGAAGAATTAACTGCCGTATTATGGATTCGCTTACACAGCTAAAGGAACACCCAAGAAAATTGAGAAATTCAACAAAAGCAGTACAAAAAACGTGCTTTAAAATGCATGAAAATGGAGGCCTCACTTTTGAACATGTTCTGTAATAAAAAAAAATGTCTAAAGTTGGGAAAATCAATTTGTTGTTCTTTTAAGGGAATTTATGTATTTAATTTAATAAATTTGAGTTTCTGTTCTTAAATTTCTGTAGTATTTTTTACACAACTTATATCAATCTACTCAGAATTAAATTCTAAACAAATAATTTTACGAAAGTTGTGTGCCTTTGTAACCAATTTAAAACGTTTCTTGTACACCTAAACTGAGAAAAACTGAATTTTTTGTCCTAATATCCCAATTTTAACCCGGATTACTCAAAAACTACTTAAGGGACAGTTCCCCAAACCCATTTTTATTAGCTTTTCCATGTGAAAAATACATATGAAATCATGGAATTTCAATCCTAATATACCTTTCTATAAGTTATGTACAATATTAAATTTTATTTTTTGCCCATGAACCATGACGAAATTTTTGATGGCTGTAACTCGCTAACGAAGCGTTTTTGGACCTATGTTTTATATGACAAATTTTTTTATTGTTTTTAGTAGTAGAATATGCTATAGAAGTGGGGGGAAAAAACGTCATGAATCACCCTGTATAAGTGGAAAATAATATAGCCATAATCTTTTATCTGTCATTTTTGTAGGTATTATAAATCAAAATTAATTTTTAATATTACATGCTCGCTCGTCTATCACAATTTCTAGTCTGGCAAAGCTACACCTTTTGAAATTGCATACGAAGTAATATGTAAAAAAAACATTAATGAAGGTAGTGATAAGTATTATTTCAGTTTGAAGGTAGGTCACTGAAAATTTCAGTCAAAATTATAAAGTATTTAAAATAAAAAGTATATTTTAAAAAAATAATAATATCGCATATACAATTGTAATATAACCTCAATATAAATTGGTAATGACAACAAATCGACTACACCAGCTAATTCATCACTCCTATCTCAGGTCCTTTTCCCCCAGGTTCCAGCTGTACTTGATTCCAGTTCCCTCCACGTTCCTTGTCCGCCAATGGTCACCTAGCACGATGATGTGATAAGCAAAAGCTTCCCACTGCGTATCCATGACGACGAAATGTTAAAGTGACATAGCTTTATCTCTCCCCACACGTTCTTCAATTAGGTCGCAATCAAGCGGCCGAAATATAGATATGAATCCAGTCTAGAAGATATTGACATCAGGATCAATTCTGTATATAATTATATAATACAGAGGGTTGAGTCAAGAAAAGGTTATTGAAATGGTGCATCTGTCAGTCTCATACAAAGTAAAAAAGCCTACTAGCAAAACTTTTAGATGACATGTAACAATCAATAGCTTATAATTGGTAGCAAATAGGCATAGCCAGTAATTCATGACCAAACTAGTTCAGTGGTGAAAATTGGTCTAAGAGTCTCGGGATGTATTTATCACTTATGTGTATATCCAATTATTTGCCTATACTTTTTAGTACCGTATATAATTAATTAAAGATGCTAAAATTTAAACAGGCTTCACAACCTAAATATTTTGATAAATATTTCAAGCTTCTAAGGATGATGGAAGCAGCATACGGGTTTAACACTTGACTGAGTTGCTAAACTCATACTCAGTTAGATCAGCCCCGTTTCTCGAATTTCAGTGTTCAACTGGTCATGCCATTGGGCACTGAGAGGTGTCTGTTCTGTAAATAGTTTGGACTTTCTTTCTTAAAATATTAGTTAAATACTATATTGTAAACATTATATTTACTCTAATGGTTTGCAATAGAAACTTAAAGGTATATTAAAATTTTAGAGCTGGTAAAAAACCAATCCATGGTTAATGGCCTGCGAGCAACGCATGTGCGACAGATTTTGTCCCCTACAATGCACTGTCATACAGTCACTGCTAGAAGCTTGATCTGTCTTTTCATTACAGCAATAATTCCACTTGAGCAATCATTCAATCAATTGAGTTGTATTGAAATATTCTTAATAGTTTAAATTAGGGCTGTCCAACTGGCGGCCCGCGATAAGATTTCAAAAAGCATGTGCGAGGATTGTGGGTCACTTAGTGAGAAGGGAGTGGCTAGGCTAGCTATTCAGCCAGCCTGACTAAATAAGGCCTCTTCACACCAAACATATTAATACTCCGATGACGTCACTGTGAGACGTCACGAAGATGTTGCCGGGGTATTAATACGGCTGAAAACGTTAGTTGGGAAAGTAACTATTTAATTGAAAACAATAATGGAAAGTTACAATGCTTGGTGTGTATGCAAGTGATTTCAATGCCAAAAAGAATAAAATGTTAAAAGACACTATTTAACAATGCATGCGAGCAAATTGTAAGTAAGACGCAAGAAGTGTTTTTGCTGGGGACCTAAAGAAGCAGTTGAGACAAACAGACTGGTATGTTTACAAAAATGTCTCATGTTCAATCTCATTCTTTGTATGCTTCTTATGCATTTTCTCTTGAGATTGCAAAGGCAAAAAAAAAACTGTCACTGATGGAAATATAGTTAAAAAGTGTCAAAAGCACACTTTGAAATGGCAAAAGCATTTCAAGACCCTGAACATTTTGAGTTAGTGCCACTCTCTCACCAAACTCTACATTGAATAATCATTTATATGGGAGAACAAGTTGAGAAATCTATGCTAAGGACAGTAATTTTTTTTCGCTTTGTCTCAATGAAAGTACTGACCAATCAGATACAGCTCAGCTGTCAATATTTGTTCGCACCACTTTCAAGGATTTTTCAGTTAAAGAGGAGCTATTTTAATATGTGTTCTCTTCATGGCACCACTTAAGGACAAAACATATATGATGCAATAATGAGATATATTGAAAGAAATTGGAGGCCTCAGTCAATGTTCAGTCATTGTAACGGACGGTGCACCTTCTATGTCAAAAAAAAAACAGAGAATTGAAAGGGTTGCTTGAAAAATGGAGTAAATTGCCCAATGATTCATTGTATAATTCACCAGGGAGCTTTATGTGCAAATTCTGTAAAGCAAGATAACAACTAGTTGTTAAAATTGAAGGGTGCAGGGGAAAAACGATCAGAGTCAAAAAATTGAATTTTGAGATATTTATATTTCCAGAAAGCTCTTGCAATGGTCTATCACACAGCATTGTCCATACAACGAAATAATGATCATAGTCAGTGTAAATGGGATTTTAAATTCAGCCATACATTGGAAAAACGATCAGAGTCATGTTAAACTGGGGAATATAGATCACAGTCCAAGCGTTGTAGGGAAAAATGATCATAGTCAGTCATGTTGTGGCCCCACTGCTTGCAGACAGGAACAATGTGTTGTTGTTTTTTCTGCTGTGTGTAGAGTGTGATATTAACATGGCATTAATCAATGTAAAATCACCCTGTGAAGTGCCTGAACAGTGGCGAGAGGTATTTCGAAATGCCAGGAAGAACCCAGAGCTTTTCATTGTAATAGACTCTACAAAACAATTTTTTCATGCTTGGAATGAATATCTCAGACCCCTCTTCATTTCAAAGTTCCCATTTCCAACAAGCCTGTTAGGGAAATTCAAGTGACTATAGAACAACCAGGACAGCTTTTGTATAGACCACCATTTGAAGGAAGGTGGTCTAAAAGTACTGTGATTCAACAGTCAGTATCTAATGAGTCCTAATCTAACAGCTACACCTTCACCAATTGCCGATCAGCACTCCCAAGTTCAATGACCTACAATACTTGAAGCGTTTTTGTGGCCCAGAAGGAAAGGAATTTATTGACCGATTAAAAACAAGTGCTGATGAGCCATCAGATAGTGAAGATTCTCTTGCTGGTGTTGGTGACGAGTAACATGAACAAATAATAATGACAACTTATCTTAGTTTTATATCAATAAATATTTGTTCAGTGGTATTTAAATAATAATGTTCTGCAGTTACTTAATAGAACCTTTTACTTTTTACTAAATTTTGAATAATTTTCTTCTTTTGATTTCAACACATAGTAATTAGGTAACTTTAACTGTAAAATAAAGTTTTATATTCATTATGTTTACCTTTATTTACAAGAACCCTATGAAAAAAAACGTTTCAAAATATACCCAAATTATTTTATTAGTAATGAAAAAAAATTTTCGGTTTAACAAAACCCCCGGGCCCCATCAAATCAACCTTTTTTTTATCCATTGCAAGAAGTATCAGCTTGCTAGATTTATTTATAAAAAACCCCAAAAATTTAAAATTGGTTATTAAAGTTATTAAAAATGTACAAAAATGATTACTATGATATTATGTGTTTACACTTTAAACAAAAATAATTTAGACCTTCTAACTAAATAAAAATTTAAAAATAGTTTTTCTCAAAACATTGTTTTTTGACTCTGTGTTTTCCCCCCTGCACCCTTCTTTGTAAATACTTTTTAAAACTCAGAGCATTGGAAATCCCCAAATTTTATTACATATCATAAACCCAAAAAATGCAATAAAAAAACTTTCAAACAACAATAATTATGTTTCAAAAAAACCCCCCATAAAATTCCTTTTTCACTTAAACAAAAATCTTCGTTTTTAGTTATAAAATTAGCAATAAATACAACCCGGGGGCCCCTTTAGCTTTGCTTTTTGGAGCCCGAAGCCCAAAAAAAACCCCCCCCGGCCCATTAAATTTCGGCCAAAGCATTGGGGTTTTGGTTTCTGGGGTTTTTTGTCCCCCCCAGTTTGATTTCTCAGAGTCTGCCCCCAGCCCCGTTGTAGAGAGTTTCGTAGAAGGTTTTATCTTCCTTGTTTGTAATATCCTTTGTTTAGTTTTTGTATTTAGAAATCAAAATTACTTAATTTTATCAGCCACCATTATAAACAAAAAACAAAAATAATTTGAAAATTGATTAGTTTAGATTCCCAAAAATTTAAAAAAAATTCGTTTAATTGGGCCCTCGCTTTTAATTTCTTGCCCCAAGTTGCAAACAAAAAATCCTGGAATTCATTAAAAAAAGGTGTGGGGATGTAGTGATTGGAAGGGCTTTTTCAGTAGGGAGGTCTTGGGCAGTGGTTAGGACAAAGGTTCTGTTTTTGGGTTTTTTTCTGTCAAAAATTTAAAAAGAAAAAATACATCTTAAGGGAAAGATGTATTTTTTTAGGTGGGGTATTATGTTATAATTATTGTTTATTTTATTGGATTTTAAAATTTAAATCAATTAGTTTTATTTAATATTAATAAAAAAATATATATTTTTTATATTTTGAAATGTGAAATTGATTACATGAAAACTGTTTGTTTTTGATTAATAAATAAGTTTTTGAGAAAAAAGATTTAAGGGTATTGTTTGCCCAAAATGTTTGTTTTATTTACTTTACAGAAAAAATGTCTAAAGGTATCTCAAATTTTTTAATTTTTTATATTTTGAAAAAAACCCGTATTTTGCTAAAAAATTTTTTTTGTCATTAAGCTCGTAAACAAAAAAAAATTTTTCCCCTGGGAAAATTTTTGTTTTGAAATTAACTTAATCACCTACAAAAAACAGAAAACAATTATAGCAATCGGATTTAAAAATATAGTTATAACTAAAATATTTTAACTAAATCTACAGTTTTCCCCCGGTGAAAAAGCGTCAAGGTATATCTACATATTTAAAGAGATCAGCGTTTTGCCTACTGTGATGGGCACAGTGGTTTGTGGGAAAATGCCCCTAAAGTTATTGTAAGAGAAGCTATGGAATTAGCAGATTGCCTATGCGATGGAACCACGTTATTGTCATGACGTGTACTGGCCTCGCCCCCAGATATGGTACATGTAAAAAGGTTTTCATGGGCTACCTCATTATTTTTGGGGAAAGGTTTTGTTCTCTCTTGATCCAAGCCCCTACCATAAAAACCCCGTAGCAGACAATAAAACAAGTAGGGGTCGTTTTTAAACCTTTTTGCGCCCGACAGTTTTTTGGGGTATTACGAAAAATGCCCAACCCCTTTTATAAAGGGTGTGCGAAAAAGCCAGGCATTTAGGCCCTTTTGACTATTTTTTTAAAACTTCATAGCTCTTTATTTGTTTTATAAAATTTAACAAAAGGGGTTTGTTTTGTTAATTTAATTTGTTTTAGTAAAGAAAATATAATTTTGGTTATTTACAAAATTTAAAAAAAAATTTTATTACAAAATTTTAAAAAAATTTTTTTTTTTTTTTTTTTCAGTTTGAAAATACATTTACTTTTTGTATAAATAAACCCCAGTATTAAAAATAGAGATAATTACATATAATTTTTTAAATACACATACAAAAATTAAAAAAAATTAAAATTTAAAAACATGTAGATATAAAAATCTTTGAAAAAAAATGTAATTATCCAAAATGGGAAAAAAATCGTAAACACTGTTTTTTCGTCTGACAAAGATAGTGAGTAAAAATTTTTTTGTTGCCATTTGGCATATTGTTTCAAACCCTTTGTAAGTTTTTAAAACCATTCGGTCGAAAAAAAAAATTAAAAAAAAATTATATTACAAAATTTAATAAGTTTTTTTTCTTTTTATTTTTTTTAAATTTGAAATACATTATACTTTTTGTATAAATAAACCACAGTATTAAAATTTAGGACAATCTACATATAATTTTAAGTAAAATACAAAATTAAAACCCTTACATTCAAAAACATGTAGATATTAAAAAACTTTGAAAAAAATAGTAATTTCCAAAATTGGTAAAAAAAGTCAGTAAACAGCTGTTATTACGTCATGACAAGATCAGTGAGTAATAATTTTGTTGTTGCCTTTGGGCTATTTTTTAAACCCCTATGTCAATTTGAAAGTTTTCGGTTCGAAAAAAAAAATTAAAATAAAATAAAAAACTTGAGTCCCCCCCATGCGCAATGGGAGTTTTGGGGGGGGGGGGGGGGCCCGAGGCGCGTGCGTACGGGCACGTGGATTTTTTGAACAAACTTGATGACAAAAGGGGGTTTAAATTACTATTTATTTAAAAAAAAAACAAATTTTTTCATTTTCGTATAAAAATTTTTTTAAACATTTATTTTGGCGGATTTTTTTTTTCCCAAATTTTTTAGATTTACCACTTTGGATAATTTCGCCAAGGGGGAAAAACGGCATGGGATAATCGGGATTTTACGTAATGATTTGAATTTTTCTATGAATAAACATTTCTGTCACATTTTTTTCCCTTAATTATTTTATACTTTACAGGGAAAAATTAAGTTTTAATGAACAACAAAAATAAATGAGGATGAAAAAATTTGATTAAAAATGCTAAATTAAAAAAAAACATTCTGTAGAAAATTTTTAAATACTCCTAAATTTGGGGTTGATTGAAGGATTTTTTATTAATGACAAATAAAAACATTGCAGAATATGAGGTTTTGGGGATTCCATGCCCCTTACTTTTAATGCATTTGTAGTTATAAATTTTACTTTTAAAAAGATAAAAATGGAAAATAAAACTAAATAAAAAACCTATAGAGTTTTTATTTGATAGTTTTTATTTTTAAAAAATTTTAATTTTGGTTCTAATTTTTTTTCCCATTTTTCTAAAAATTTGTGATTTCAATAGTATAAATAAAAACCCGAAAAGAATAAAAAATTTTGCAAAATTAATTTTACTCGATAATAAAAGCGTATTTATGGGGGGGGAAAAGCGTTTTATGTTTCCCCAAATTAAAGGGGTAAAAAATGGTGGCAGATTTAAGGGGGTTTTAACCTTCACCCATTAACCCTTTTTAACATTTTTTTTATTAAAGCCTAGATTCTTAAATTTCCATTTTAAAATTGACAATTTACATTTTGGGGGGAAAAATATCAGACATGAAAAAGTGAAAAAAATTTTAAAAAGGGAAATATCACAGACAAAAAATGAAAAACAATTTTAACAAACAAAATCGTTTAGATTTTTGTAAAAAATTGTGGGTTTGTTTCCCCAAAAATGAGTTCTGGAAAAATCCTAAAAAGGAAATTTTGCCCCGTTGGATGATTTATCTTTAATTAGGAAAATGTTAGAAAATGTTTTTCTTTTTGGAGAAACTTCCTCTTTAAATATGGTGGCAAAACTTTTCAATGTCAGTGATGGTCGTTTCTAGAACAGGCTGAAAATCTGAAAAATCTGATACGTTTTACTGTTCAAATTAAAAATTTTACAAATTTTATATCGTGTTTAAAAATTTAAATATCAAAGTATTGAATATCATTTTTTATATTAAAATTAAAATTTTGGTTTTTACAATGAAACCCCGGCAGGAGTTGAACAGGAGGTTTTTTATTTTTTTGGAACATTTGGTCTTATTCAGTGCCTTGAAAATTCGGACTGTTCTATCCGGGAAAAAATAAAAAAAAAAAGGAGCTCAATTTTTTCAGCAGTAAAATCTGGTAGGTTTGCATACAAAATGTATAAATAACGTTTTTGTGATAATAGTTTGTATGCATAAGCAATGAAGAAAGTTCAATTTTGGTTTTTATTTGCTATCACGGTACATCCTATTTCCCTATTAAGAATGTTGCATAGGTACCCATTTGAGGTCAGTGACTCATCTAATAGTTAAGGTAATAAACTCTTTTTCGTTTTCATCCATTAAAAAACAACATTTTGTACACATATCATAAAAAAAAACACAAATATATAAAAGAAAATAAACACAAAGGAATAGAAGAATTAAGATACAAAAAAAATGTATCATTAAATGGTTTTCCCGTAAATTTTGGGAAAAAAGGCGTTTTAGAATCAGGAGTTGGGAAAAAGACCCTTAAAACTAAATTAGATCAAGTTATTAAAAATTTAAATTTAATAATCAATAAAAAAAGTTTTTAAATTTTAAAAATTCAGGGCAGCCTTGTTCAAGTATAAGGAATTAAGTGTTCAACCACATTGATCTGGATATTCATGAGTCAATGTTTATGTTTTTATAAATTTGTGACGGTGGTTTACATTTTTAAAATGTTGAGTAAATGAAAACAAAAAGGCTGTCAACGCCCGATTTACAGGAATGGGTGAAAAAGGTTTTATTACCAGTAAAAAGTTCACATAAAGGGGGCCTCAAAAGCAGATACAGAGTATAATTTTTTAAACCCGCTTTTTTTTTGTGTCGATCTGAGGATTTTATGACAAAATGAAAATTTTAAAATCAAATGACTTAAACAAAATTAAATGGTATAAAT
>JAQJVL010010279.1:0-12923 GCA_035578905.1 Stictocephala bisonia
TTCTGCATTTTCATTTTTAATTGGGAAATTGTCAGAGAAAATTTAAGTATTGTATTTATATATGTTAAATGGTAATAATAGTTTATCTATAGTTTTATTATTGCATATTGGATAGTGGTAAACATATTGTTAGGTTAAGAAATATACTAAAGGGATTCATAGGTGTTTTAAATCAATTGTTCTTAATCATATATTGTTTGTGTAATTTTGATAAAACTTAGTATGTTTATTCATTTATGAAGTGGCTTAGTTGAGCCAAGGTAGAATCTAGCAGCAGGCGATGAACCCAGGGCGAGCGCGGCATTTGCTGACGGAGCGTCCCCGTTGTGAAACTGGAGCGGAGCACGCTCAGCATGACTATACTCCGCGCAGCGTACCTTGGCTTCCTCTATGGCGCGTGCAAAATATAATGGCTCACTAACCACTGAAAATAAAACTAGTTTGAAAATTTAATACTTTGTTAATCTAGTATGGCCTATTGAATATCTGACATTTTCAATGAGTTATTAGTGTTGTAATTGCATTATACCATATTTATGTTGAATCATATTTTTGTGTATTACTGGTACTATGTAGGCTTTGAAAGTAAAGTGATGTATGTTTGATATCTTTGATTATGTTAGTATTAGTTATGGATTGTAATTTGTTGTATCAGTTTTGTTTGTTTGTATTCTTTTTAACTTATCTTTGGTGGTACGAGTCTCCCAAACAATTTTAAGAGTAGGAAAGAGTAGGTTCCCTCAAATATTCAAAATAGAGTAAATTTACCCCACTAATGTTTTTGCTAGGGTTGTCCCTCATTATTGTTATTTAGAATAGGTGTTAGACTCTGTCGGGAAGTCATGTCGTAAGGTGTCTGAGCTGCAAATCTACCCGAGGAGCTGCCAATCTGCCAATTCAAGGACCATCCAACGACTGTGGTTACTAGTATTTTCTTCATCATAAGTGGTGGCGTAAAGACCTAAGCATTTTGACCCCCCTTAAATTTCGAACTACCAGAGCTGTCTACCATCTATCTGAGACCTGGTGTCTCGTATCTCTACCCTTTGGGAAATGAACTGTTGTTTATTTGGAGCTACTCTGGACCTTTGGTGTGCAGTGGATATTCATGGACCTCTAGAGTGGAGTGTTTTCCTGAAGAAAAAAAAACTGAATGCTCTTTTTTTTTGTTTGCCTGGGGAAGTGTTACGAAGGGGCCCATTTCCCTTCGTATTATTTGTGTACTGCTGAGTACTGCTGAGTACGCTGAGGCAAGAAGAGGGGGAAGACCGGGAGTTGAATTAGAGGACAGACGGAGAGCGGCAGCCGAGCGACCCAGGCGCACCGACGGACCTAGGAGGAGGCGATGGACATCCAACACCCTTAGACACCTGAAGACGTGGCCTACTGATAGGGTAGACGTGGTGAGATTTATGTCCGCGTAGGGAAGTTGTAGGAGTTATACTGGTAGGGACCGTGGAGTAGCTGTACCACCTAAGGAGAGAAATAAAAGGTAAGAGAAATATCTGTGTTTGGGTCTATTTTATCCTCTGGACTACCAACCCCCTAGCGATCACCCCTTCACCGAGGGGGACGTGACAGTATTGACGCTTGTAATACAATTATAAAAATTGTCAAACTACAAAAAAGGATTAAATTGGCGCAACTTATAATGAAAGGAAAAACTTCATACTCGTATTTGTGTAAAAATGGGTATATTTATATTAAACATACATAATCGGCTGTAAGCAAATACTTGAGGTTTAAATTCCATAGAGAATGCTCTGCTCGCCTAACGTTCACTCTCGATGATATAGGAAACATTGTTGTGAGAAAAAGACGTTGATGTGGAATCCCACAATCATGCTCCAAAACCAGAGGAAGTTTATCTCTTCTATTACCATCTTCACGTTTATACGTAAAAAGTTATTTAAAATCAAAATAATGTCATTGTATGTTTTTTGCACATAATACCTTTTATTAGAGTAACAAAATATTTTGTTTGTTCTCATATTAAAATAACATTGTGTTGTGTTGTGTTTTGTGATGTTCACTTGTTTGGTGTTTCTACCACCACGTAATTCATCGTGATTGGACGCTAATAATATATTCTTATTGATTATTATTATATTTGTAATAAACAATGCAAAAATCGTAAACATTAATCTGTCACACTTTTGCAACAAGACATAAAACATAATACTAACTTCTAATCAATAGAAGTACTGTTTAATAATCAAAAATCTTGAATGTATTGAAAGAAATGATCATAGTCACGTAATTATCAGTACACCTGAGAAAGAGTAAATATGTGTGCGTCTACGTGTTCTACAGATGACGGGTTACATTCACAGGTGATTCATGAAACTCGCAAGATATTCTTCTTCTTCACGAAATAGATTTTTTTACCACATTAGTAAATCCATGAGCAAAAATTATTTTATATTAACTTGATTTATTGTTAGTAGTAAAAAAAAGCTCATGCGTATTGAAATCAAATAGTTTCAATTAGGCATTGTTTGGTTTCTCCTGTGTAGTTCAAATTAATAGTCTTAAATGAAGTTGATCAAGTGTTTGGTTTTTATAAATTTAAAAGAAAAATTGTAAGTTAAATTTATAGTTGCATAAATTAAAATACATAAATAACAGAAGAGAAACGCAATCAAAGTATCTAATAATGTCTCTTAATTGAATTAGTCTAATAATGATGATAATAATAATAGTATAATAGTTTTATGTATGCTATTGTAAACTATTTGAACCAGTGTAATGGAATATTTTCCTATAAATGGAGGGCAACGCGTTGTAAGTGATAAGCCAGTTTTTGGTTTATACTCATGAATATTAAAATAGTGGAAAATTTACAAATCACCATAGAAAAACTAAATTTCGTTCAGTATTTTTCCGACCAAATATTTGTATCAATTACAAAACATTTAGCATTATAAAGTAATAGTCATTTTTAATAAAACATCCGAGGGTGGATCTATTTGAAAATAAATATTTATTTCTCATAAAACATACGTTTGCCTAACTGATTTTACTCTTAATTTTAGCTTTATTTTTCTACAAAATATTACTGTTTAATGAATGAGTCTTTTCCACATTTAAGAGTTTAATAAAAGAGTGTTAGTTGTTGTTTGTAAATGTTTATTGTATTTGCAAATTCTTGCATTTCACGTGTCATTATTGGCAACTAAATAATCTACTTTCGAATAGTGCAAAGTCTATAGATTATATATACGGATTGTTAGGGAGAGCTTGGACAGCATTTTTAACTGTTTTATGATGTCCATAACACTTGAAGAACTAGACCAAGACACAAGACATGATTTATTTACAGTAGCAAATGTTTCAGAGGTTATATTTTTGATACAAGAAATGTTAGACATTAACCTCCGCTAAATATTTAAAATATTACTTCTAAATGTTCCATTTTTGTAAGAAAAAAATTGTGTATCCCTTTTAAGAATTGTGTACGTTTTATTAACGAATAACTTGATTTTCATTATTTTAATTTATTATTATTATAATTTTTTTCCAGTTTGTAGTACAATTTTTTTGGTGCAGATAAACAACATATTTTCTGAATGGTATTCGCTTTCTCTTCTTGAATTTATAATGAAGCATACAGAGCTGATTTTTAAAATTTTTGAAGACGGCATTAATCAAGAAAACAATTTCAAACACAAGAAAGACGTAGCGGTCTATACATGTTGGAAGTAGGCTTACTGGCTAGGGTATGGAGGGGTTTTCTAGCCAGTACCACTCCTCTGTATGAACAGACTCGTACAACAAAAGTAGTTTGTCTGATTGTGTCGCAGTGACTCACGAAGCGTAGGCAAGGTTCACTTAACTTTGAGAACGTACGACTACAAATATTGCGTAACAAATTAAAAACTTAACCATCACTCCTGATTGAAGGTTTACTTTCGTACTGCATGAGAATAATTTGCACAAATATTTAAGGGCAGCCATATTAGAAAGTACCATTTTTTTAGGGTAATTACTAAGATGCCTCTATTTTGCTACAATACACTCAAGTTTGGATTAGTATGCTGAGACGGTACTTGACAATATTCAGTAGATTAATTAAGAACAAATCAAGATTACTTTCAGCATATAATATTGAAGGAACGCAAAAAGACAGTAAATTTTGTATGTCCCAGCAATTAAATATTTTACCAATCCAGCTTCTTTTTATTTTTAAAGTGTTAACATGGGAAACTATATATTATACAATAATACTATATATTATACAATCTATACATATATAAGCCAAATACCACTCACTCACTCACTGACTGACTAAACACGAAATCTCAAAAACTACCGAACGGATTCGTATGAAACTTGGTACGTAGCTTCCTCTAGGGTAGTAGGTGCTCGATAAGAAACGGTTTCAAAAAATTCAATCAGGTTCGCGACCAAATTACGAAAAACGCGACTTTTAAATTTATGTATTTTTTGTGAACTTCAAATCACATTGCAACAAAACTTGGTACCAAGCTTCCTTTTAGGTCTTAGATGAACTCTAGAAAAAAGTTTTCACAAAGTTCGGGTCATTTCAGCACTATAAAGAACTCACTCACTCACTGACTGACTAAACACGAAATCTCAAAAACCACCGAACGGATTCGTATGAAACTTGGTACGTAGCTTCCTCTAGGGTAGTAGGTGCTCGCTAAGAAACGGTTTCAAAAAATTCAATCAGGTTCGCGACCAAACCGCGAAAAACGCGACTTTTAAATTTATGTATTTTTTGTGAACCTACAAATCACATTGCAACAAAACTTGGTACCAAGCTTCCTTTTAGGTCTTAGATGAACTCTAGAAAAAAGTTTTCACAAAGTTCGGGTCATTTCAGCACTATGAAGAACTAGCAGAAAGTACCCGTGCTTCGCTACGGATTATGATTAAGGAACGGATTCGAATGCAAATTGGTATGTAGCTTTCTCTAGAGTTGTAGGTGCTCTCTGAGAAACTGTTTCAAAAAATTAAATCGGGTTCTCGGCCAAACCGCGTAAAACGCGACGTTTAATTTTCGAATTTTCTAAACTTAAACATTAGATTAAAAGAAAATTTGGTGCTAAACTTCCTTTTAGGTCTAAGATGAATTCTGGGACGTTTTTTCTGAACTTACAAAGCAGATCGCAACTAAAATTGGTGCTAAGCTTTCTTTTAGGTCTTAAATGAACTGTAATACAAATTTTACAACAAGTTTGGTTCTGCTCGGCACTATAACTCTTTATACTTTGCATAAGTGCTTATAAAAAAAAAAAACATTTCAATCACGTTTCAAACCAAACAGCAAAAAACTCTATACTTGACGATTGTTGTATATTTTCTAAACCTAGACAACACATCACAAATAAACTTGATACTATGATTCTTCGGCTGATTGTAAATTAGCGATAGCAGTCTTGGCTGTTCACTAGAAGGCCGGTTCTTATCAGTTGACCTCTGCCCTCCCTCCCACTCCCCGCACCTCACCAGCACTGCACCGCAGTACGGCTCGGCTCATATCAGTCCAGTACACGCTTTTGACCTGAACACTGCTTTGCTGTTTGTTCAGTTCTGTCCATTGCTTATTGCTTCTGAATACTACCTACTTTTTCTTATATATTTTCTTTTGCCCCACTATTTGCTACCATAGTATTCGATTGCCTCACATCCTTTCATACCATTAATTTTTTACTTTTTTTCATGTCATAACTCTGACATTCTTAATAGTTCTCCTGGTTCAAACTTGATACAGTTGACATAACTCTGTAGTTACAACTCCGGCCACTCCACTTTGGGTAGGGTGTTCCCTTACTACATGAGTTTATATTGGTATTTTATTCTGTTAACTATTTGCTTCTTTTACTTACTGCTTGCTTCAATTCTAGATCATCTGCTTGGGTTTGAACCTTTTCACTTCATCTTCTTCGTCTAAAATACAAAGCTAAATTTTTCTTTATTCATCTTAATACTTTTTCTGAACAGTTGCACGACAATGGTTATTGAAACATTCGATATTGATGGTGTGGCAGTACCTCACCATGTCATAAATATCACTGGGGACGGGGCTTGCCTTTTCTCCTCTTTATCTTATCTGGTCCACTGTACAGCTTCACTAACACTCCGAGTGCGCGCTGACATTGTGCGTCACGTGTCCAACAACTGGCGCAGACTTAAGCCTTACACATTAACCATAAATAAAGTCCCTTACAGAACTAAACGTCAGTACATCACCGACATGTCACAGCCTTACTTCTATGGAACCTTTTGTGAGCTCATGGTTGCAGCAGAGGTCTTTCCTTATAAGTTCGAGCTCTTTCGTGACAGAAAACTCTTAGCCTGTTATGGGGATGAGGTTCAGGAAATAAAAAGACTTAAGTTCTCTGGTGATGACATGGCAGGGCACTTTGACGTTCTTATACCTTGCGAACAACCTTATGTACCAAATTATTTTCAAAACAGTCTACATACCTCAAAATCTTATGCCTCAACATTAAAATCCCAACCTGGTTTTTCTGAATCTATGCCCACCGACCCTATTACATCCAAACCTGGCCCATCTTCCCTTTGTGTCTATGAACCTGTTGCAGTCCAACCAGGCTCTTCTCAGCCCATCCTATCAAACCTTGAATTTGAATCAAAACCACTGTACGTGTATGGGAGGGCGGGTGGGTCAAAACCACTGTACGTGTATGGGCGCGCGGGTAAAAACCACTGAACGTGTATGGGAGTGTGGGTGAGTCAAAACCACTATACGTGTATGGGCGGGCGGTTGGGTCAAAACCACTGTACGTGTATGGGCGGGCGGTAGGGTGTGAGTTTTATGTCCTGGCACACCTGGATATAATTTAAACGGTCCGAGATATCTATGTGAAACCTTGACCCTACCTATTATAACATATTTTCTTAATTTTTCAAGTTGTTATTACTTGAATTTTTTTTTAAGTTGAAAATAATGTTTTAAGTTGTATTACTCCCTTAGACATGAGTTCGGACGAATCAATCGTAACAGTGATCACACCTCAAAAATCTAGAGGTAGAAAAGGAAGGAAAAGATTCACTGATTCCATCCGAAAAAAGCAGGTTAGGGAGTCTGTTGCTAAAAATACGGAGAGCCACCCTGAAATGCATAGAAAGGCTGTTAAAAAATATGCCGAGAGCCACCCTGAAGTGCACAGGGGGGCTGTTCAAAAATATGCCAAGAGCCACCCAGAAGTAAACAGAAGGGCTGTTCAAAAATATGCCGAGAGCCACCCAGAAGTAAACAGAAGGGCTGTTAAAAAATATACCGAGAACAACCCCGAGATTAACAGAAAGTCTGTAAAGAAGTACTCAAAAAACCATCCTGAAGTTAATCGTGAGGCTTCGTCAAAGTACAATGAGAGGCGTGCACAAGTAAAGTTACTGCCATGGACAATCAAGAAACTCTCAGGTTTCAAGTATGATCCAAACATTGAATATTCTACAGATAAAATAGTTCAACTTGGACCTCGAGAAAAGTGCAATTTCTGCCATGCTTTAAAATGGAAAGACGAAAGCCCTGGAATGTGTTGCAGTAATGGAAAAGTTCAACTGCTTCCCTTTCAAAAATATCCCGACCCCTTACATAGCCTTCTTTCTCACGACCATCCTGAGGCTGAGCATTTTCTTAATAATATTCGCAAATACAACGGTTGTTTCCAAATGACGTCGTTTGGAGCAAAAGAGATAAAAGGAGACCATTTCATGCCAACATATAAGGTGCAAGGCCAGGTTTATCATAGAATAGGGAGTCTAATGCCTCCAACACAACAGCAGCCGTCTTTCCTTCAGATATATTTTGTTGGTGATGATAACCGTGAAAGAGACATTCGCTGTGGGTACTTTCAAGATGTCAAGCCAGCATTGGTAGGCCAGCTCCAAAAAATTCTTCATGAACATAGCAAATCTATCAAAGAGTTCAAAGCTGCTATTGATTCTGTTCCCAAAGATCAGCAAGATTTCCAGGTAGTTATCACTGCTGACCAGAAGCCTTCGAGTGCTCACAAGGGACGTTACAATACTACCACTAACGAAGTTGCTGTCTTGATTGTAGGCCAGGTGTTTGAAAAGCGAGACATTATGCTATACAGTAGGGAAGACAAACTGATAAGAATCAGTGAGCTACATCGAGCGTATGATTCTCTTCAGTATCCTCTCATGTTTTGCCGTGGTGAAGATGGCTATTGTATCAACAACCCTCAGCGTGACCCAAACACTAAGACAGCACTTAAGAAAACTGTGTCTGCACTGATTTCTACGGATATAATTTAATGGAGCGAGAAGGCGAAGAACCATATTTAATTTTGTTTCGCAACCTCCTCAACCAATTTTTGGTTGATATGTACGCAAAAATTTAAACAGAACGGCTAAACTTCATTCGAAACAACCAAAAAAGGTTGAGGAGTGAAGACAACATTCACTTGAAGGATGCCATGAGAAAAGCTGATGCTCAGGTATCGGAGCTGGGTAAGATGGTTGTACTGCCATCAAGCTTCACTGGAGGACCTCGCTACATGCATGAGCGTATTCAGGATGCCATGACCTATGTCCGCCATTTTGGTCGTCCAGATCTCTTTATAACTTTTACGTGCAACCCAAAATGGCGAGAGATATGTGAACTACTCAAGGAAGGTCAGAAGGCTCAGCACAGACATGACTTCGTAGAGCGGGTTTTCTACTTAAAAGTGAAGCATTTGATGAAACTAACGAAAGGGTCTATATTTGGAGCATGTAGATGTCACATGTTCTCCATAGAATGGCAAAAAAGAGGCCTTCCTCATGTACACATTCTCCTTTGGCTAGAAGAAAAGATTAAACCAGACATGATTGACAAAGTTATTTGTGCAGAGATACCTGACCCAGAGCTAGACCCTGCCCTCCATGAGATTGTGAAGTCAACTATGATCCACGGCCCATGTGGTGCTCTCAACAGAAATTCGCCCTGTATGGTTAATGGAGCTTGCAGCAAAAAGTATCCCCGTCCTCTACTAAGAGAAACACAGACTGGGGAAGACGGTTATCCTAAATACCGTAGGCGTTCTCCTTCAGATGGTGGATTTGTTGTTGACATCAACGGGGTAAAGCTTGACAATCAATGGGTGGTACCTTTTAACCCTGTCCTGTCTCGCATCTTTTCAGCGCATATCAACGTCGAGTACTGCAACTCTGTCAAGTCTATCAAATATATTTGCAAATACGTCAACAAAGGGTCCGATCAAGCAGCTTTTACAGTTGAAAATGAACTTGACGAGGTGACAAGGTACCAGACAGGACGCTACATTAGTACTTCTGAAGCTGTCTGGCGAATTCTCTGCTTTCCAATACACGATCGCCATCCCCCAGTCATGCATCTTGCAGTTCATCTTGAAAACGGCCAAAGAGTTTATTTTAACGAAGAAAATGTCATGAAAAGGCTAAACAACCCGCCCAAAACTACTCTTTTGGGCTTCTTCGATCTGTGCAAAACCGATGCGTTTGCAAGAACCCTCCTTTACTCTGAAGTTCCGTCATATTTCGTATGGAAAAAGAATACCTTTTGTAGAAGAAAGCAAGGGAAATCAGTACCAGGCTATCCCGGGGTGAAAAAAGATCAGGTTTTAGGCAGGGTATATACTGTTCACCCTAATAACTCTGAGTGCTATTTTCTACGCCTTCTCCTACACGAAGTTAAAGGGCCTACGTCATTTGAATATCTTAGGAGTGGTCCACCAAACGTTTCAGTCTGCATGTACAGCTCTTGGTTTGCTCGAAGACGACACTCACTGGGATCGAACACTAGAAGAAGCTTCACTCTCAGACTCCCCGTCCAAGATCCGCGAACTACCTGCCATCATGTTGGTGTTTTGCCAAGTAAGTAGTCCTCTCACATTATGGGAAAAACACCGCGACAGTTTGGCGGACGACGTAAAGAGGTCGATGGAGACAGAGTTTGGGGATGTGCAACAGTGTATGGACATTGTGTACAACAAATGTTTGGCTTTACTTGAAGATTTGGTGTATTCAATGTCTGGCAACCGTCTCCAAAACTATGGTCTTTCTACACCACTTCGCGAGCAAGAGTCCATCACTAACAACCTGGAACGCCTCAGAGAAATTTCTTTCGATGTAGTCCAGCTCTGTGAAATGGTTGCTGTAAATGTTCCAAAGCTGAACGAATAACAACTGAATATTTACAAAGAAATTACCTGCAGTATTATTTCAGAATCTGAGCAACTCTTTTTCCTGGACGCTCCTGGTGGTACCGGAAAAACATTTTTGATCAATTTGTTGTTAGCAAAAATAAGGAGTGAGAAAAAGATTGCCATCGCAGTTGCATCCTCTGGCATTGCTGCGACACTGCTTGATGGTGGGAAGACGGCTCATTCAGCTTTCAAGTTGCCTCTCAACCTGAACCACTCAGAAACACCTATTTGCAACATATCAAGACAAAGCAATATGGGCCAGGTACTCAAAGAAACAGTATTAATTGTTTGGGACGAGTATACCATGGCCCACAAAGGAGGTATAGAGGCTCTGGACAGGACACTTCAAGACATCAGGAACTGCAAACGTCTAATGGGCGGAGTAACAGTTCTGCTGGCTGGAGACTTCAGGCAAACCTTGCCCGTGATACCTCGAGGAACTCGGGCTGATGAGGTGAAAGCGTGCCTTAAGTCATCCTTCTTATGGCCAAAAATTAAAATCCTGTCTTTGAGAGTTAACATGAGAGTTCATTTGAATGGAGATTTGAAAGCAGAAGAATTTTCTACATTAGTTTTACAAATAGGTGATGGTAAACTGCTAGAAGATCATGAAGGTAAATGTGCAATACCTCAAAATCTTTGTCATACTGTTAGTGATATGAAGACACTGCTTGACAAGATATATCCTAACTTAAATGACAATGTGAACAATAGTCCAACATGGTTGCAAGAGAGGGCGATTCTTACCCCAACTAACGACTCTGCAAATATAATAAACCTTTCGTTGTTAGAAAAATTGCCTTCTGCTGTTGTGAGGTATGAATCTTTGGACTCAGTGGTTGAGACAGAAGACGCTGTTCACTATCCAGCGGAGTTTCTCCA
This sequence comes from Stictocephala bisonia, assembly GCA_035578905.1. NCBI lineage: Eukaryota > Metazoa > Arthropoda > Insecta > Hemiptera > Membracidae > Stictocephala > Stictocephala bisonia. The sequence continues at coordinate 11,067 of JAQJVL010010279.1, forward strand.
CACTCTGAACCCCCCTGGAATTCCACCTCATGTTCTTTCTCTAAACGTCGGTGCTCCAATAATGCTACTCCGCAACCTAAACCCTCCCAAACTCTGTAACGGTACCAGGCTGCAGATGAAAACTTTGCATAAACATGTTATTGAAGTGACAATATTTACAGGCGTTGGTCAAGGAGAAACTGTTTTTATTCCCAGAATTCCTCTTATTCCCTCAGACTACCATTTTGCAATCAAACGTCTGCAGTTCCCTGTAAAATAATGCTATGCCATGACTATTAACAAGGCACAAGGGCAAAGTTTGAAGATGGCTGGGGTAGATCTGAGCAATGACTGTTTCTCCCATGGCCAGTTATACGTAGCATGTTCTAGAGTAAGCTCATCTGACAGTCTGGTCGTCCTTCAGCCAGAAAAAAGGACTAAAAATATTGTTTACAAAGAGGTACTAAGCACTTAAGAAAACAACAACAACATCAATTTTGGCTGTCCGTATATATATATCAGACTAAAATGTACTAAAATATATTTAAGTACTTGCATATATTAAACTACCTGGTGGGACTGTTCCGTCAGAGGATAGGGTGACTGCCTTTCCAAATAAAACTACCCGGTGAGACTGTTCCGGCAGAGGCTAGGGTGGACTGCCTTACCAAATAAAACTACCCGGTGAGACTGTTCCGGCAGAGGCTAGGGTGACTGCCTTACCAAATAAAACTACCCGGTGGGATTGATTCGGCAGTGGCTAGGGTGACTGCCTTACCAAATAAAACTAACCGGTGTGATTGATTCGGCAGAGGCTAGGGTGACTGCATTAACAAATAAAACTACCCGGTGTGATTGATTCGGCAGAGGCTAGGGTGACTGCCTTACCAAATAAAACTACCCGGTGTTTTTAATTAAATGTTATATATATATATTTTTTTTTTTTGGAAATAAGTTGTAAATATGGTCTCTACCTGCCGGCCTCCCCGTGGCGAGACTGGATACGCCAGACTCATTTTCTCAATTTTAATTCTGGTAAACCAACGGGCAGATGTACTCGAGTTACTAACAATTAATTATTTCGTTCCTCGGCGAAATTACACAACCCGTACATAGGTCCTAATGTAAATGTTCCTTAATCATAATCCATAGCGAAGCACGGGTACTTTCTGCTAGTAATACTATATTTGCCTCGAATTACAAATATCCGATTATCAAGTCAGTAAACCAATTTTGTCGTCACTCTTTTAGCTATTTGAGACCAACATGGTTAAAGCAATTTCAAAACAGATCTATAAAATGTTTAGATTGAAAAAATGGTGCATAAACCCAATTACATGGTTTTTAGTTAAGAAAAAGTAAATGTTGCCTTATCAACGATTTATTAACAGACAACAATTAATGTTTTGATAGTTGCAGGCAATGAATGAAAAACAGTGTATCAATTCACAAAAAAAACATCGTTTATAAAATCAGGTTTCTTGCAAGAGGCCTATCACAGAAAACAAAACTGGTACAGCAATGACCGGGTTGACATAACTCAAACTCAATTATTGATTAGTCCCTGCAATTTGACAAGTACAAAAGAAACAGGAATCAAATTGGTAATAATTGAAATAAATCATCATACTTTTTAACACTGTTGTACAACTTTACAAATAGAAATTTTAATTGACAATATTGTAAAACTATGAATTCAATAATAAATACAATTATCAAACTATAAAAACTACAGTAAACATACTATATCAATTAAATGTTTTCCTGTTTTTATAGATGAAAAAACAGTCTGCACAGTTACAATTAAATTAATTCTAATTTACTGTCTAAGTTTACAAAGTAATAGGCTAGTTTCAATTATCCTTTTTTATTTTAAAA
>JAQJVL010010280.1:0-12923 GCA_035578905.1 Stictocephala bisonia
GTTAATTTTTTACCATTCGTTATATTTTATTACTAGTTCTAATGACATTAAAATGTTTTAAAGCATACATTGAAAATGTTCACTTTTCTTAGTTTTGTTAGTACTTTACAAATGTTCTATTAAAATTGATATATTATGAGAAAGTAAAAAAAGTTAATAATTCTATTAGAGGGGCTAGTTGGTGACTCATTAAGGAAACAGCCGCGAGCGCCGGGGGGAGGAAAGGACCGACACAGGTAGCTGGCGGGTCCGTGCGCCACCCTACCGTATACAGACTGTACATTATTGCCTATTACTATTGGAAAATGCGAATTCTTAAAGCAAGTTATAACTCACAAGTTCGTTTTTCTTCAAATGTATAACTAGTTAAATTTCTTAAAAAGTTAAAATTGTGAAATGTATACATCAAAACATTCCTGTCAACCGCGTATTAAAATTTAAATGCGTATATTAACGAGTTTCGTAATAAAAGAGTAAAGTCGGTGGACATTGAAAACAAGTAACAATTCTTTTTTTTATGTACCTACTAGGATAAATATTATAATAAATACATAACGAGAAATACATAATGGTGTGATTGGATTTGTATAGGCCTCTCAGTTTTTTTAGTAAGCAACCTTGGTTGCACATAATTCTTCGCCGATAAGGGTGTGCAAATCAGTACTACTTCTAAATGTCAGTATATTCGGACAGTGCACGCAATTGTTACCATCACAAATACACGAGTTAGTATATGCTAATATTTCGTATATTTGAAGAAACCAGAATATAAAACGAACATGAATATGACGTCACATTTATGACGCAATAAATGTTATGTTAAATTATAACCGAGTCCATTCCATTACCTACTTCTGAGATTGCTGTCAAGGTAAATTTAATCCAAATTCACATTACAGTACATTCATTTTCAGTATGATTGAAGGTTGAATACAAAATTGATTCAGGTAATTTTATTTAGGCTATTAATCTTAAAAACTTGCAATATTTTATTCACAGTTGATCATGAACTAATAATAATAATAATAATTCATTACTAACAAATTCTAGGTCTTCGGGGTTCGACCGCGTCAATTGGCTATGTACAAACATGGCAATGTACAACAATAGGCAATGTTTGTACATAGCCAATTGACGCGGTCGAACCCCGAAGACCTAGAATTTGTTAGTGATAGTGACGACCGTGGAAGCCTATCCATGAAGATAATAATTCATTATTTGTCAAAATTACAACATTCATATTAACATATATTGAAATTAAAAATATATTTTGATAAATAATCGGAGCCCCTGGGCTTTACCCGTTTGGGGTTACCATCAAACTATGTTGTACAATTAACACAAGGAAAATAGGTAATGCCACCTATATAGTACACAAAAATATAATATTTGTAATAAACAAACCACAATACTGCCAATTCATATAAAACTACTAAACACAATACTGAAGTTTCACATATAAAATAGTTCATTAAGTAATAATGCTATGAAACAATTATAAACATAAAATGTAATTAACATTTACTATAAAATGATTTATATATTATTCAAATTAATAAAAACTTATAAAAATCCAAATATACAAATAACCCGAAAATATTTCATGTTAAACTTTCAATATTTTCAATGGACAATAAGAATGATATTAAGTTATTTACATACCCTAGTTTATCATTTATTTGCAAAATTTTATTTCTTGTCAGTTTAAATAGTTTTGGAGCATTATAGCTGTAAAAATGTTTGAATAGAGTCAAATTTGGTCTGGATACAGGAATAATCATTTCTCGTCATACGGGTTTGTGTTTGTGTTAGCACAGTTTGAATAGAGTCAAATTTGGTCTGGATACAGGAGTAATCATTTCTCGTCATACGGGTTTGTGTTTGTGTTAGCACAGTTTGAATACAGTCAACTTTGGTCTGGATACAGGAGTAATCATTTCTCGTCATCCGGGTTTGTGTTTGTGATAGCACAGTTTGAATAGAGTCAACTTTGGTCTGGATACAGGAGTAATCATTTCTCGTCATACGGGTTTGTGTTTGTGTTAGCACAGTTTGAATAGAGTCAACTTTGGTCTGGATACAGGAGTAATCATTTCTCGTCATCCGGGTTTGTGTTTGTGTTAGCACAGTTTGAATAGAGTCAACTTTGGTCTGGATACAGGAGTAATCATTTCTCGTCATACGGGTTTGTGTTTGTGTTAGCACAGTTTGTGTTTGTGTTAGCACAGTTTGCAGTACTTCTGATAAAAAACATTTTCAAGGCTTTAGTTACATATAAATTTTTAACAGGCAGAATGTTTAACTGGATAAAGAGGTCTGGAATGTTCCACTTTTCGTTTTCTGGTGATTATCCTAATAATACATTTTTGTAGAGTAATAATTGGGTGATGAGTAGATATATATGTTCCACCTCAGCAGGATAGTGCATAACCCAGCCTACACTCAACTAAAACACGATACAATGAAACCAAAACCCTTTGTGGACGTAGGTCCCACAAAAAATAGAACTTGAGAATATTTTATTTACATGACTTTTCTAAGTAAGATTAGAGTCTATTGAAAGTCCTGATTATTTTATTTCTTTTACTAGCTGAATTTCTATGAGTAGACAATAAGTACGGGAGCGAGACCCACTTTTCTGGCCTCTGATTGGTCGAGAGCGGTCACGTGACCGGATCCAAGATGGCGGCGCCCATTTCCCGCCAAATTTCCTAACCTCACTTTTCCTAACCTCCATTTCCCGCCAAATTTCCTAACCTCACTTTTCCTAACCTCAAATTTCCATTTCCCGCCAAATTTCCCTCCAAATTCCCACATCATACTATATAAAATTCACTGTTAACCTTCTTATACTATATAAAATACACTCTTAACCTCTCTTTTTCCATGTTATACTATATAAAATGAACTATTTTTGTCCAATATGGCGTCTTTTTCCATGTTATACTATATAAAATTCACTTTTTTTTGTCCAAATGACGTCTTTTCCATCCCGCGCCAACTCACACCCCGTGGGAAAATTCCCTCCCAAAATTCCCTCAGCCAAGATGGAGGTCTTTCCCTTGTTATACTATATAAAATACGCTATAATAAATGTAAAAAGATGACGACCGGATCCAAGATGGCGGTCTTTCCCTTCGGGTACTTCCGGCAACTGTCGTACGCTCTTAGCCTATGATGCACGCGTCGTCTGCTGGTCGGGCGCGCATGCGCGTTGTTACTCTGTGGATTATTTCATATATACACTATAACAAATTTAATATTCCATACACTATAATAAATGCAATACTCTATGTGGCTGACGTGATCGCAGCGCCCCTAGCGGCAACGTCGATCGGAGCGGACCTGGCGGCATCAGCTGTGCGCGGGTGACGCATGCGCAGGGCATTGCTACTCTGTGCAAATGCGCACCTGGTGGCAAAACTTGTAACTACTGTCCTAGCGTGTGCTCTGATCCAGTTTCCACACCACCCAAGAGGTAGGATCTCGGCGCGTTTTTTATTATAGTGAGTTTCCCCAGTAGGCCTAGTCTCACTAGCCGTGAGAACGGCTGTTTATTGTAACTTGCCCCAACCATCGCAAGCTACGGTGGTAGCCACTCCATAACAAAATTGCTACCTCCCAGTATTATTTTTGTGTGTTTTTTTATACTTTTTTGGATCCCCTATAAGTCCAGCCGCCACTTTACTTGGAGAAGCCTTTCAATGTGACGTACAAACTTATAAAGGGCTTTTAATTTTCTTGTTACTAAAATATCCCTTACTCACACCCTGGACTTATGGAGTTTAGGCCAGCCATAGAGTGTAACATTCAATCATACACGTACCTTACGAGGGCCCGGACTGCGACTCAAGGTCTTACGGGGATTAGCCCAGCCCCAAGCTGCAGGACCGCCTCAGGTCTTACGCGTTTTAATGCTGCCTTAGAGAACAGTCGGGCGATTTTTTATTGAATTTGGGCCGCCCTCACCTCGACAGTTCATGTCCTGGACTTATGGAGTTTAGGCCAGCCATAGGACGCACATTCACACAGAGCTATGGATACGATAGTAACAATTGTTATCAAAATTTTCACAGTAAAATTACACACATTTAAAAGCAAGCAACTTTTTGTAGTAAAACTGAGCACTTACTAAGGCACACTTGCCATCACTAGCATGTTGCGGTATACAACAAGGTAAAAACGTATACATGTCGGGAACTTTCCAAGACTCGTCGAGTTCATGAACATTCCCGTGAAATTTGGAAAGAAATAACTTTTTCTCCAACCCTTTGGTAAAGACTATATCAAAAGGTTTTAGTAAGCTACGAACTAGTTTGAAGTTAAAAGGTACACATCCCTCCTCCCAAAGTATTTTGTGAAACTTACGCTCACACCAATTGTTAGCTTTCCGAGCAGCGCTATTCAACTTACTTTCAGGATAAGGAGACTTGAAAACTATATTTACATTTACAAAAGGACCCACAACGACAAATTCTTTAACGATAAATCTATTGCGATTGTCTTTGAACCCATGAAACTCCACCACAGCCGGTGTCGACATGACTACTGTGGGTTTTGTCTTGACGGCTCCATCCTCTCAACTGAATAAATTAATTTAGTTTGATTATTAAATATTATTCCCCCTCCCCCTTTTATTACATAACCGTTCTTACTGTACTTGTTAAAAGATTGTACATTAAATGTGCATCGTGAATTATTAAACAGTAAGCTGTAGTCTTGTCCGGTACATTATTTTTAAATTCAAATTCGATGCGTACATCGATAGGTCCAGACTTGATTGAATCATTCTGCTTGGAGCAGTCAATTACAAAGATTGGACATTTTGATTTAAAAGTATCCAAGTCCATGATAGGTGAATTGGAAACACCGTAGTATGAAGACTGAAATTTGGCGTACATTTCATAGAATAAACTCCAATCACCTCGGATATTGTCGTAGGGATAGTAACTTGAATTGAGGTATAACTTGATATCCATTAAATCACAATGGTCAAAACCTGACATGTTCATTTTTATGTTATTTTTCCTATCAGTTTGAAACGCTAGTATCACATAGCGGGGTTTCTCTATCTGCGATGACGTTTTTACAGTCCAATTATGTCTCTTTGTTTGTGGGAGCGTGGGATATTCGTGACACTCCCACGACCTAAAGGGAAGATGAATCGGTGTGTCTTTATTAACGAGTCTTAAAAGTTTTTCTTTGTAACTATCGGAAACAGTCAAGTGTGGCACACGCCAGTACAAGTCGGTTATTTCCAGAGTGTGTGATAGCGCATCCTCTGATAACATCACATCCGTGTTGTTGGATGACCGCAGCAGAATCAATTCTTGTTTTATATTTACAATAATTTTCCTGTAATCTTCCATGAAACCAAAGAGTAATTTTAATGGAACGGCAAAAGTAAACTCGGTTGTTTTTTTTGATGACTCTGGACCGAACCAACAAGCATTTTCCAATGCATTTGTTTCATTCTGTCTAAGTGACAGTAAACTTTTAATAGTTGATACAACACCCAAGTTTTTAGTACGGTCCACTGTTATACCAGAAATTTCGTATCTAATATCTTCAAACAAGTACGCCATAGCGTTATTAATCAGAGACACGTCTGCGACTACACCGCCAACCTTTTTGGCTGTAATTTTACCAGAAATATGCAGAGAACTTTCAAACGGGGCAGTAATAATGTCCTGTTGACTGACGGCGATACGTATTTCATCATTGTTTTTGAAAGTTGAAGAGGCATACGGTTTGTGTGTGTGATACTCACAGCTTGTAATAACATCGCTGTATTCGACTTCTCCCTCAATTTCCAACATTTTTTACTTTTATTTTAAATCCTAAGGACCTTAAAAGCTTTGTATTGCTCGATGTTAACACCTCGAGTGTTTTAGGTCTAATGACCTGTTTCGGCACAGTTGTTTCCCTAAATACTAATCCCATTGCTTCGTCTTAAGTGTAAGCGTAACGAAATTGTTTCGTTTCTAAAGTTTATCAACTTCCCTTGTTGATCTCTCAGCTCACAAGTAATGTAATTCAAAGCTTGCACACTCACAGGTAAATATATCACGTTATGAGGCGTTTCAATTATTTTGTAGCCAGGTGGAACTGACGGATAAAATTCGTGTATTATATGGCTTTCCTGACCGTTCTGATACGAGCCTCTTGTCACGTTACATGTGACTCGAACGACATTTACTGAGTTAATGTTAACTTCATTCTCAGACATGTGAGTTTTATTGGCTTCGTATACAGTTTTATTAAAACCGAGCAAGGTAGCCAGGCTGTTTCCTGTTTCAAAGTGAATGGGCTCGCTACAATTAATTTCGACTTTCAAAGTACTATTGTTTGGTTTTAAACTGAATTTTACACCAGTTTTTATGTTATTGTTAATGTAATTCTCTAAATCGCTAATCTCGTAGGAGCCAGTTGGAATTTTCATTACAGTGTCCCCGTAGTGGAATGTGTCGTTCACATTTTCTTCTACATTCGGTATTGAGTTGTACGTTGTGAGATCGATCAAACCAATTTCCCAATCACCTGTCGATAAATCGATCGAAGGAAATATGTCACAACTTAACGTTGAACTCTGTCCACTAAGGCAAAACATTATCAACGAGGAACTCTAAACACAAGTGCCCGCAAAGTACTGAGTCAAAATCCTGTTGTCTTTCGTTATTATATTTTATATTAACAATGGGACCCCAATACATAATCAATTCCATAGGAGGACGCAAGTTACCAAAACTGTCATAGTACAAAACCTCGTTACCTAGCTTTTTATAACAAACCCAATGTGTACCTTCCCCCTGTATACTGTCCAAATTAATAATTGCGCTTTCGTTCAATCTAGGTTTATTCGGAAGTGTGTCCCTCATGTAAACACCTCGAAAGTGTGGAATGTTTAATTTTTTAGCGTAGGTAACAAGTTCGTGGTTTGATAGGGCATGTCCGGGAACGTAGACTAATTTGAAGTTTTTTTTTCTTCTTGCAAGTGCATTTCTTCTTGTTTTTAGGTGCATTCTTAACACCTCGGCCTACCCAGGGTCTTAGATACAAGCCCTCACCCTTCTTTCTCTTATGAGAACCGCCCAACTTTGCTTTCGCCTTCATGGCTGTTGTAACTACCCAAGCTGCGGCTTTCTCACCCACAGACGAATCTGATGCCTTAAACCTTTGCCAAGCTCGTTCGGCCAAGTCTCTGTCAGCTTGCGCTCTCCGCGCTGTGTCTGAATACTGTGAGTAGGCTATGTCGTGGGCCTTGCAGGCTTCGTCCAGACCGTTTATTCCCTGATCACCACGAGCTAATCTCTTCTTTAACTTGGTGCCACCTCCACAGTACCTGTATCCTGGTAGGTGAAGTTCCACTGGCAGTAGATCAATACCCCTGTTTAAGGCTGTTCCAGCTAAACTTCCAATTCCTTCGAGTGCACTAGAAACAAGTCCTCTTCCACGACGTGACGATTTCTTCTTCATTATATGTGTCTCTTACGAAGGTTAGTTGAAGAATGAAGGGACTTAGCTATATTTCACTTTATATTACCCCTCACCTTGTTCACCGAAAATTTCAGTCCAGTTTATGTAGTTATCGGCGGTCAGTGTTTCTGTACTCCGCCCTTTAGCACCATGAATATGGGAAAAAAGTACCTGACCGAATTTTCTAAGTTGTTTTTCAGATTTAGCGCTGTTTTCATAAATCCGCCCCTCCAGTGCACTAACCGTATCTTTAAGTGATGTCAGCACTGAACCTATAGTTGTTGTTTGTTGACCTAATATTTCCAAAATATGCGATTTTGCTTCGGTTAACACTTTTAGGTTTACAGCCTCGTCCATTTCTTTCGCATCTCTAACAGATTTAATTCCCATATTATCAAAGTCCCAGTTGTCCTTGCGTTTCTTTGGACAGTTTTCCAGTAGATATGACTTGGTTACAGCATCTTGATTATCATGTGGGTCGGCTACAGAAACTAAACGTCGCTTTTCAAAACTCCAATAACTACTAGTTTTAACAGGAACGGCAGCATCTACGTAACGTTTGGTCGCCGCATGATTCGGACCTGTAGGGTCTTTTACCCTTGTTATAAGCCTATCTCCTACGTTGACTGTTTTTTGTTGGTACTGTGACGTTTTTACACGTCCTAACTTATAAATAATTAATAGCTATGTGGGTTTTACAAATGAGCAACACGATATACTAAACAATTATTAAATTTATTGAATATATAAAATTAACTTATTATAATTAAATGGATTATTTCCTTAACTTTAACTATTGTGAAAAGTAAAATTTACTATTAGGCCTACTGTTACAATTAAACTAATCTATAATTACAATCTTCGATGGCATCAATAATTACAACTACTAATTGCAAAGTGACTTTACTAAATTCCCTTCTTTTAATTACAATTCCTAGCTCTATAAAGTGGCTTTCCTAGATTCTCTACTATTATTTACAATTACTAACTATAAAGTGACTCTACTAGATTTCCTACTACCTACAGTCCAATGCTAACAGTTCACTCACAGTTTCTTCAGTGTCCCTTCAGAAGTCGTCCACAAGTACCGCACTGCTCCTTCGTTGATCCCCACAACGAACCACTCACCGGCAACTTCTCCGTAGACCACTTCACTATACTCGGACACTTCACTCGCACTGTAGAACTGTCTCACTGTCGCCGCAAACACCTGGGCTGTAGGCTGTAGACTCACTGACTGACTGACTGACTGACTGACTAGCGCTGGTATCCGGGCCGTATATATCACCTGCAGGTCTCCATCTAGAAGCTTCTTGAATTCCCCTGCGCCCGAAGTTCCATGACAGAGCTGGCTCGTCAACCTAGAACCTTCTAGAAGTCCATTGAAGAGGTAAGGGGCGTTCATGCGTAAGCCATTGTGCCCCAAAGGTTGTAAACAAGCAGGGCAGGTGGTCAGCGACCCATCCATTACTTCCGCATCACCGGTTCCCAGGATAGAGGCCACTCTAGATGTCACACTGCCCCCTCCTTAAGGCTGATCGTCCCGATCAGCTTCCGCTCCATGGTACGGTGCTAGGCGATCAAGGTGGACCACAAGCATCTTGCCTCTTGGGTGTCTTTGAATCCTGTAGACCACATCGTTGATTCGTGTCACTACCCGATAAGGTCCTTGCCAATCCTGTTGAAATTTCGGGCATATCCCCTTTTTCCGGAGGGGACTGTAGAGCCACACCAGTTCGTTCACCTGGAATCCAGTCGAATTGGCTTGCCGGTCGTAGCGAGCTTTCATTTTGTCACTGGCCATGTTTAGGTGCTGACGAGCGAACTCGTGAGTGTCGTGTAGGTGGTCGACGAGCTCGCAGGCGTAGTCCGTTGCGGGCTGCTTTGCGTCAGGTGGCAGGCCGAACATGAGGTCACTAGGCAGCCGCAGCTCCCTTCCGAAGATCATCCTCGCTGGGGTGAAACCCGTAGTATCGTGGACCGAAGATCTGTACGCCAGGAGGAAAATGGGCACCTTCCGATCCCAATCCCGCTGATTGGTGGACACAACTTTCCTGAGGTGTCCAACGAGTGTCTTTATGTATCTCTCGACCATCCCATCAGATTGCGGATGAAGCGCAGTGGTCCGTGTCTTGTGCACTCCGAGACGCTGAAGCACCTCCTTCATCAACAAGGATCCGAAGTTCGTCCCTTGGTCGCTGTGCAGCTCACGTGGCACTCCGTACCGACAGATGAATTCGTTCACCAAGCACCCAGCCACTGTTGCTGCTTCTTGATTTGGTATGGCGTATACTTCTGGCCATTTCGTAAAGTAGTCCATGACCACCAGGAGATATTTATTTCCTGCATCTGACATGGGAAATGGACCGGCGATGTCGATGGCGATCCTCTCGAAGGGTGCCCCAACGTTGTACTGTTGCATTCTGCCTCGACTTCTTGTTTGTGGCCCTTGGCTTCCAGTACAGTCATCACATTGGCGGCACCACTTCTCTACATCAGCCCTCAAGTTCAACCAGTAGAACCGCTGACGTAGCTTGTCCACCGTTCTGTTGACACCTAAGTGCCCGCCAGATGCTCCATTGTGGATCTCCTCCAGCACTTCCTTTCTTTTACTTCTGGGGAGCACAATCTGTTCAATCTGCTTCCTACCATTAGGGGCCTCCCAGATTCTTATAAGCACTCCGTTCTTAACCTTCATTGAGTCCCACTGTGCCCAGTAGCTCTTATACACATGGTTCCTAGCTGCAATGTCTTCCCAGCTAGGACGAGCCCCCGATTCCTTCTCCCGCAGCAGTGGTCCAACCTCACTATCATCAAGCTGTTCTTTACGGAGTTCTTCCGGCTCCCATCCACTAGCTGGCTCCAAAGAGACACAACGCACTTCCACGGACGGATTCCTTTCTTCTACCTTGGAGCAGTGCTTACAACCCTCTGGGCAAGGTCGGCGAGACAGGGCGTCGTCATTGGAATGGTTTCTCCCTCGTCGGTGTTCAGAGGTGAAGTTGTATTCTTGAAGACGCTGGGTTGACAGTTGCCCCTTCCCATCAACCCTGTTTAGTTTTCCCTGCCTCTGCCCCCGAGAGGCTTTACTCGGGCATTTACTTCGGTAATGGCCTAACTCTCCACACCCCCAACAGTGAATCTCCTTCTTCCGGTCGCTCAGGGCATCAAGCACTTTTCTTACGATGTCTTCTATCTTCATAGGTTCTTCTTCCTCTGCGTAGACTCTTCGCAGACGTGCCTGGCCCCGGACGGATTGCTTTACGGCCTCAAACTCTAAGGCTTGCGTCAGGGCCTCGTTTAACGTGTTAGGCCGGGCCAACTTTACAGCCTGCTGCGTCTCAGCATCCCGCAGCCCATCGAGGAACCTTTCAATGGATAGGCTCTCGTAGACAGCTTCGTCCACTGTAGGATAAGCGCCCCTCACTAATCGTGCGATGTCAGCTTCGAATTCTTGAAGACTCTCATTGGACTTCTGGTGACGACTCCTGAGCTGAGATCTGTAGACCAGTTCCATGTGTTTATGTCCGAACCGCATTTCCAACCGTCTAATCAAATCTTCGTAATTCTGTCGCTCAGCAGGTGGAACGGTTTGCAGTACGCTCAGAGCTTCTCCACGAAGTGAAAGGCACAACATGGACGCCTTCGCTGATGATGGCCAATTGTAGACAGCAGCGGCAGTCTCAAACAAAGTAATAAAATCTTCCCAGGACATCTTTCCGTCGAAGGTTGGTAAACTTGCGTTATTTACGGGTGGACACACACTGGGCCGAGGTTTAAGACTGGGCGGTTGCTGTCCACTTCCTGAGATCCCAGGTGGTTCGTTGCAGGTTATTGACTCCTTCCTCCCCTGAACCATTTCTTCTAAAAACCTAATCCTATCACCTAATTGCTTCGAACTGTCATCTAATTGTTTTTTAAATTCGTTCGAACAGTCATCTAATTGTTTTTTAAATTCGTTCGAACAGTCATCTAATTGTTTTTTAAATTCGTCTTCAACTTGGCAAATTTTATAATTAAATTCTGTAGCTAACTCTTCCTTCAAGGTTTTACAATTACTATTTAGTTTTTCGGTTAAGTCATCTTTCACTTCTTTTAAGTCACTATGTAATTTCTCTGCATTTCCTTTTAAGTCACTTTGTAATTTATGTAATTCCTCTGCATTTCCTTTTAAGTCATTTTGTAATTTCTCGACATTTCTGGTAATCATAGACTTAAGTGAACTAGCTTCAGTTTCAAAAAGGAATGTTTCTGGATCATCCCCTGCTTCTAGCATTGCCTGCTTAAGTCTACTTACTAAAACTGATTTTGTTCCAGTATGATCTAAGTCCCTTTCTTCTAACTCCCGCTTTAAATCAGCCACTTTTAAGTCTACTAACTTAACTCCACTAGATGCCATCGTTCTTTTACAAAACTACGTTTGAACAATATAGAATTACAGTAAATGAATTCAATAAACAGCTTAATAATAACTATCAATAAATAAAAATATTAAACGTGTTGCTCTAACAAATCAATCCCACTTCTGACACCAGTGTGACGTTTTTACACGTCCTAACTTATAAATAATTAATAGCTATGTGGGTTTTACAAATGAGCAACACGATATACTAAACAATTATTAAATTTATTGAATATATAAAATTAACTTATTATAATTAAATGGATTATTTCCTTAACTTTAACTATTGTGAAAAGTAAAATTTACTATTAGGCCTACTGTTACAATTAAACTAATCTATAATTACAATCTTCGATGGCATCAATAATTACAACTACTAATTGCAAAGTGACTTTACTAAATTCCCTTCTTTTAATTACAATTCCTAGCTCTATAAAGTGGCTTTCCTAGATTCTCTACTATTATTTACAATTACTAACTATAAAGTGACTCTACTAGATTTCCTACTACCTACAGTCCAATGCTAACAGTTCACTCACAGTTTCTTCAGTGTCCCTTCAGAAGTCGTCCACAAGTACCGCACTGCTCCTTCGTTGATCCCCACAACGAACCACTCACCGGCAACTTCTCCGTAGACCACTTCACTATACTCGGACACTTCACTCGCACTGTAGAACTGTCTCACTGTCGCCGCAAACACCTGGGCTGTAGGCTGTAGACTCACTGACTGACTGACTGACTGACTGACTAGCGCTGGTATCCGGGCCGTATATATCACCTGCAGGTCTCCATCTAGAAGCTTCTTGAATTCCCCTGCGCCCGAAGTTCCATGACAGAGCTGGCTCGTCAACCTAGAACCTTCTAGAAGTCCATTGAAGAGGTAAGGGGCGTTCATGCGTAAGCCATTGTGCCCCAAAGGTTGTAAACAAGCAGGGCAGGTGGTCAGCGACCCATCCATTACTTCCGCATCACCGGTTCCCAGGATAGAGGCCACTCTAGATGTCACAGTACAGTACACATTGTTCACCTATAGTTTTTAAATTCA
>JAQJVL010010281.1:0-12923 GCA_035578905.1 Stictocephala bisonia
TTATTATTTAAATGATGCCATATAAGATATAATAAAAACTGTTGTTAATACCATTGTAATGTGAACTGATTCTTTGAAAACTAGTCTATGATTAACAACCTAGGCTAACCTTATAAACTGGGACTTAGTTGCAAACCTTTATTGGTAGGCCTAAAATACAGTTGTATGATTAATCTCATAAGTAATCTATTAAACTAATAAATTATTATATTTTTCTTACCTTCATTCATGGTTCGTTGGAATAGGTACTTGTGAAACAACCGTATCAATACAATTTGTAAGTTTCAAGTGGAATGCTTTTAACCAAAACAAACATGAAAGTAAACAAACAAATGGCTCAAGCCACAACAATGGAACAGACTGTGGGTTAGGCCACACGGCTGTGGCTTGGGCCACTATTCAGTTTGCAGCTGACTCAAAGACCAATAATAAACAAACAAACTAGTGCTGCTATCTATCAGAAAAATGGAAAAGGTGGCTTGGGTCGATATGCAGTATTTAGAATAGAGTGTTAGAGATATTCTAAGGCTCATATCTCAATATTGCTATTTTGTGGGTTAGGCCACTTGTCCGCTTAGCGCCTCAAATACAGTATCCTAAAAGCTATAACCGATGTAATTTTTTTTAAATTTAACTCTTTTTATATTAATTATCAACTGTTTGAACTACCGACACACATTGTTTTCAAAAATATTGTAGGCGACGTTTTTTGTGAGGAAATCCCTCATTTTGCTCCACACCCCTCCTTTCCCAAGGCCAAGTGCTGGTAACTACTGTTGGTGCAGATATTATATGCACTTGAGTTTGAAGGTTATTTTTAAGAAACTAAGAGGCCTGCGAAAAATCTAATTACAGCAATGTTTTCCTCATTTAATAGCAAGTTATGACATGCATTTTTTAATTTTACTAAAAGTTTTAATAATAGTTATTCTAGTTGAAACAAAAAAGTACCGGCATTTTAACTATTTTCACTGTATATCAAATTTACACTGTTATTATTCATGAACCTGTCAATGTATCACATTTCTATTTTAATACCTGGTTGATAGAAATTTTTCCTATTAGTTTTGTCAATTTTAGAATTGTAACTCTCCAAAAAAGTGTTTATATTGATTTAAATCAATTTTTAAAGTCACTTCATTTATTTACATATCATATGTATTTTGAGTTATGTATTGTAACTATACCTATCATAAGGATTACAACAAGTCCAAGTAATTAATTTTACGGCCTCTAGAAGCCAAAAAAAAAAAAAAAATGTATAAGAGAATTGATAAGAACTTTTTTCTCGAAAAGTTAAAATTAAAAAAAATTATAAAACTTACAGAAAACATTCCTATCAATTAGTTATTAAAATATAAATATGCAATACATGCTGATATTGTTTACTGTATTAGTTTATTACTTTAAAAAAGACTTCTTTTGTTATATGTATTGATTGTTAATGTATATTCTTAGATACACATACTTATATAATTAAAGCACATTCATTTATGAACATAAATTGTAGATACTCCATAGGGAGCGATATACGTGACTGTTTCTCGTTTACTAATACAAACAAAACTGATAAAAAAATACAGAACACTTGTGAGAGCTATTAACAAGAGTTGAATATAACTACTTTAAATAATGTTTTTAAGTGACAGCATTCAAACGCTTTATTGCAACACCAATAAAAATTACATTCAGTTTGTGTTAAACAAAGATTTTAGCCTCCAGTCTACTGTCCGTGATGATGCAAACAAAGACCTTAGCTTCCAGTCTACTGTCCGCAATGATGCACATGCTGTGTCTCTCAATCATGGACATATTTTGTAAAATCCATAAAAAAAATAATAAAATTAAATAAACATAATCATGTTTCATATAATTTTACTTACAATGATCTAGGGTATCTTGTAGTATAATGAAGTAATGGTAACAAAATTTTCTTAATAGAACGACACATGTTGAAAACAAAATTTTCTAACAAATAAATAGGGTTGGGGTATACCTAGGAAACAATATATCACTAATTTCAATATTACATAATTGCCAAAATATTCAAAATGTTGTCTATTTTTATAAAATATAAAGGTATTATGTTATTTTTATCTAATTTATAAATAAATTAGATATGTATATTAAATAGTTGAAGTATACAGTATATGCAGAGTACAGGGATATGACATAAATATTTACAACTTGAAGATAATGTATTTCTCAAACACTTGAGTGCTGACTTAATATGTATTATAATTTTGATGTTGTAGCGGATACTCCACTTGCTCAAGTGAAGTTGGGAGAGCTGGGAAGTTGGCTGGCCAGACGCAACAAGTCTCCACAAGCTATGGTGGCATGTGTAAGCAGAGGTTAGACAAACTCTCATGTTAATATGCATATTATTCTCTCAGGCATGTTTTACTTTTGTCCGTTTGTTAAGTTTTAAATGTTTATTGTATTGTTATAATTTCAGTTTAGATAGGACAAACCCTAATAGAAAGAAATCCCTGAAAACACTATTTTTTTTAATTCCCTTTAACCTGCCATAGAAGTCAATGTTAAGATTATGTCTATAACACAAATGCTTAGAACTAACTACCTCAATAACAAGATTTTGTTTGATTTTTAAGGCAACTAGAAACTTTTATACCTTGAATATCAAGAGCCGAACATCTCTGTACAGTACAGCAGATGAAGCAAGAGACATGACTTGCATGAGAGAGGAAAACACACAGTATTGTAGGGACATAAGAGGATAGGCGATAGTAATTCGACAAACAATAGAATCTAATAAGGAATGTTTAGGTTGTTTCCAATTCAATAGATTATTTTCACTGTTTACATCGGCAATTACCTCTTAACTTTCTATCCACTTTTTGTCAGCGCTTTATGTCCATTATTTAAAGATCAAAGACAATGAGCCTCTATTTTTGTATAGTAAAATGTAATACAAACAATTGGCAGGAAATATCTGTAATACATAGCAATCGTGCTTTAAGGTGTAGTACTTTGATTACTGCTAAACTAAATTAGCTGTTTTTGTTTTGTTTCTGAATGAAAAATCTACACTGCTTTCAAAAACTTTTGTCGTTGCAAAGTACATTACACTAAAGCACTAAACAGATTTTATTATGAGCAGATTCTGATTGTAAACTGGTTTTCGTTTAGTTTATAGGTTGATTTTCAATTTTATTGTAGTAGTGATGTTGATTTAATTATTTTGGATGTGAACAAAAGCCAATTCATCAAAACAGCATTGACTTTACTTGGCATGATGCAGTCAGGCCCATACGGAATTAATAATAATATATATTTTGAAAGCTTTGTACTTAAGCAAAATACAAACTTTTCAGTTACACAATGTAATTTTTTTTATTCTTTCCAGTAGATTTTGTTGTCTTTTAAAATAAAATCAATTAAACATTTAGTTTTAATATTATTGTTTTTCTTGATAATGATTTGTAATAATTTACATAAATTGTTTATTTTAAACAATTATTTTTCTAAGCGCTTACATAACAACTTTTGAACACCCACATAATTGGGGGAATTTGCCGGTGTGAGAAGGGTTCGTTAAATAGTGTTTCAAGTAAACTTTCAGTTGGGCTAGCGTGTTTATGTTCTTTACTGCCTTTGTCATCAGAATAAGTATGTTTTCTAAAACTGGAGCCAATGTCCAACAATAGCCACTTCTCTCCCCTACTGCTTGTTAAGAACAATTGTCAGATTTCAAGCTTACAAAATTGTGTTCACCAAATTAGCTTTCTAAACATAAAACCAACAACAGTCCAAAGTTTTTTTTAGTTATCTATAGTTAAACTAAGGCAATCAGTTGCGCAGAGCACATATCTGTCTCACTTTGTACAGATTTTTAGTTTTAAAATTGGCTGGTAACACGTTAAGTGTCAAAGATCTAGTTTGGTAGGTTTATCAACTGGTTTTAGGCCAATATTATAAAGATAAGTACGCTGTAATGTAATGAAGTAAGGGCAAATCGTATAGTCATTCCCCTTCTCAAATGCTATAGGTTTCTTATTACCGCAATCTTCTTTAGGTTGACTGCAAAAAGTTGTAAAAGAATAATTTTTTCAAAAACTACAAGATACAGAAAAATTGCAAAATCTGATTTTGTAAAAGATGGTTCAAAGATCGTTAAGACCAGATCATTAATAACCAATTAGCTGTAATTTTTGTAATGCAGTACATGCTAATTGGATAAAATTGCCAGGACATTAGCTGTATTACAAAAATTACAACTTATTAATGATCTGATCTTAACAATCTTTGAACCATCTTCTAGAAAATAAAATTTGTATTTTTTGTGTATTTTATGTGTTTCTTTCTTTTTTATGTATACGTTTTAAGATATTTCGCTTTGAAAACTAAAAATAGCCACCATTTTGAAATGGTACAAAGTAGGAACTTGATACTCTGTATTGAATAAGGTCCTCATACATCTATCAAATTTTAAAATAATAGCTTGGGTGGTTATTAAAATATGATAAATTGTGTAAAAATCACATTCAGACAGATGGTAAACTAAGTGTTTTTCTTGGTAAACCACTGTATGTGGTTTTCAGATGGTAAACCATAGGACCTTCTTTCTTAGTTTTGATGTAAGTAATCTTACCCCTAAGTTTTGAAAGGTTTTTATGAACACCTTGTAGGCCCTATATAGAAGATAGATTTTTAAACAATACAAAAGCTTGTTTCCTTTTTATAAAAATAATATAAAGCATAAGTCAACTGTAATATTGAGATACCAACCATTTTGTCTTAAACTGTCACGTCACATCAGTGTGCAGCTTGGCTTTAATCAATTCCTGTAACAATGACTAACTTATTTTGCTGCTATTGTGTTAGTGTGATATTTAGAAAATAAAAATAAGTTTTATAAAATAAAAATTACTATTAACCCTTAGAGCGCCATTTATACAATGCCTATTTTCCATTTAGCGCTAATTTATTGTAAAAAAGATCAAAACTAAATTTTTTAATTGCTCATTTTTTTATTGTTCTGTACAGGAAAATAAAAGATATGATAACATTTTAAAACTTTTATTAGCTTACTTTACCTTTTTTTCTTATATATGAAAATGTAAATAAGCAAACTCTAACTTGAAAGTAAGCCTCAGGCATAGATCACTTATTAATACAGGCATATCATTGTATTAATCAACACAAAATATTATTACTATTAATAAACTATGTATAATTGAGTACATTTACTTGTACATAAACTGATAAAGACATTAAGGGCCTGCATATAACACATATAATAAAACATAAGTAAATACATATATCATTTGATTATGATGTATTTATTAGTACCTTCCACAAATTCAAAATTGGCTGGATTATTTATATTGACACTTAAAACTAATAAATTACTAACATATATTAAACTAAAGTAATGATAAAATAACTAAATATACAGTTTCAAAGCTGTGAGGTGGCGGACAATGACAACCACTCGGCTCGACAATAGCAGCTTGTGGCGTTGGGCAGCGCTGCGGAAATGTACACTGCCTGACAAAAACCAGTCTCGTAGTGATTGAAATGCCAACAAAAGGTCATGAGTGGCACAATGTGTCTCTCATGAGTCACCACCCATAACACAAACGCACTCTCGGATTAAATTAGAAACATTATTACGAAAATATTATTTTTGTAATTATTACGCGTATATGCGCTTACGGCGTGATAAGGTTTAACATTACTTTAAGTATTTTATTTATAATTGTGATATTTTAAATTGGTTTATGTTACATATTAATTTAATTTTACTTTTTGTTTCACTATTTTCTGGTTATATTTTATGAGTTTAGATTTTAAGCACCGGCACCAAGAACACATGTTATCTTTACTTATTTATTCAAATATGTATATTAACATGGACACTTAATGATAATTTTTTAGGACCCAAGACTATAAATATTTAATAATAATATCTAATTCTCAGGTTATCGGCTATCTAATCAAGTCTGATCCTTCCAGCTTTTGTTTTAACAACATTTGCTGATTTAATATTGTCACTCACATACTACATTATTTTGTTACTCTCCGTTAGTTTGGTGTTATAATCACTGTGCTTGTATTATATTTTGAGGAGAAAACAGATTCTAATTATTACTGCACAACAATACAACTAATTTAAAAGAATACTAATTGCTACTTTTGCAAACAAGTTATTATTCTACCCCTACTCTCCAACTGAACATAAATAGCTCTTTAATTTCAAAGGTGGACCTCCGTATGATATGAATTATAATCCTTTCAATACAATGTGTATTGTTTTTTCACGATTAAAAAAAATAATAATTTTATTTTAAATTTTATCATCTTACATACCATGACATAGTCTTGATACACAGCTGTGAGTATTGTCTGCTTTCAGCTTTTTGGCGGTGGCAACATAAGTACATGCAACCTAAGCGAATTGGCATGGCTGGCTACATGCAAGTAGCTGTTGGATCAATGATCTTATTCTATTACCTCAACTACAACAAGATGAGTGAGTATATCTTGTCCTACTGGGTAAGGTTCTCTATAAAATGCACTGATGTATCATGGCTTCACTACTTTCAAATACCAGTCCCAACAAGTGGTTGACAGATATTAACTAGTAATTTTAGGTTAGGTTAAAGGGCACTAGGCCAGGAATTAGTATATTGGAGAGATAGGACATCAGCAAACTTACCTTATAAGACAAGTTCATTAACTGGCACTTTCTTCAGGTGAGTAGAGAGAGAGAGCTCTCCCTGCCCCCTCTCTCTCAGTGGCACTGACAATTCGTGTGATTATGTGTTACTTTGGTGTATGTTACTACTACTCTTGTGTTAATGAACTTGTCTTGTAAGGTAAGTTTGCTGATGTCCTATCTCTCCAATATAAAAAAAGACATTAACTAGTGTCAGTGTTTATAAATTTAGTATAAAGAAGCTTCAGAAGGATGACAAGATGAGAACATTGATATAATACCGAAATTAAAGTCATCTATTAATTGGTATTTTTATGACCATTATGGATTGATTAGATATTGTTATTATTTCCAAATCATGTATTCTTCAAATTCATGTTGTGAATACAAAAATAAATACTTACTTGGAATGTTAGTCTGTAGGTCTTATCCTCTCAAAGTTTTAAAATGAAAAACTTAATTATAAAAAATGGCTATATATTTTCTGAAACGCAGATTCTTTCTTTAAAAAAATCATTAAGTATTGTAAAACATATTTTTATTTATAGTTAAAAGTAGATAAAAAGCAATGCTTTTGTAAATGAATATAGGCATTCCTTGGATATAAATTGGAGGAATTTTTTAAAACTATATTTATAAGTAAATAACCCAATTTGTGATTTAAAGGAATATTTCAGTGTTTCATATCATAAATCTAATGTTATATCATTCTTTCGTTCATGTGATACTTTAAAAAATATATAAAGAATGATTTCAAACCGTTTCTTATTTACTATTTAAAAGACTCATTAATCTTGTCACTGTCTAATGTTATGTGACATATTTCAGGGGCCCACCGCACCATGAAGTACCACTAACCAGCTATTGGCCAAGTATCCAGTGATTGTAGTGGGCAAAGGTTCCAGTTGTTCAATTTTTTGTTATGTAATATTCAAATAAATTAAATTTGTTTGCAGTGTAAACATTTATACATCTTGTTAATAATTCAACCTTAATAATCCCCTATTAAGACTAGAAGTGTCCTAATTGTTTGATTTAGTGTACAAAAAATGCGAACAAGTTTAGCTTTTCTTGTGCCAGCCGTGCCTCTTTTTAAACCATTGATATTTTTTCACAAATCTTAACTGCCACACGTCCATGTAGCACAATAATTTGGTGTTGGAAATGTCTTGTTGAAAACTTGTTCAAATATTTTTATAGTAGGTCATCATGTTAGTAGTACCATTATTGAAGTTATCGCCTTTTTTCGTTTCTTAATTATAAATTATTGAACATTATTTTGGTATTTTACAATGCTATTCCAACAGAACGCCTTGCTTAGTCTATTTGTTCTTAAACCCCCATAAACATTCACTTACAAAGCATTCAGTTGATGATGAGGTAGTAATGATAAATTGTTAGATTTGGTAGAATGTTTTATGATGAAGAATTATTATTGTTAAAATGGTGCAGAGGCATGTATTATTAGGAAAAGAAGGAAGCATATAATGTACTAAAATTTTAAATGAGTGGCATGATTATCTGAGGATTGATGAAGAGACTTATTAAGATCTTGTTGTCACACGTTTCTCCTTTGATTAAGAAGGATACGGTCATAAGAACTCAACTGCACTAACATCTCATGAGACTTGCCGTTACCCTTCGGTATCTAGTAACAGGCAGATCTTTTGATTAATAAAGTTCTGAACAAGGTTTTTACCTCAAGCACTTTAAGAAAATAATAGTAGAAGAAACCTGGTGAATTATTTGGAAAGTGTTGAAGAAAGAGTTTAACAAGGTAAGTAATAAAACAAATTGTAAGTGTTATATCAGTAGTATTTATAAAGAATTTAAGGATCAGATGAAACCATTTACCATATATATGCATTTTAAATATTTGATAAGCAAGTAGTATTGAAAGAATATGCTGTGGTTGCTTGCAAAGATGCTGATTAGTGAGTGCTGTGGTGGATACACAATTATGTAATCGCACATCAAAATGATCAGTCATACAGCCCAAAGTAATAATTTATTTTATTCATTGTTATAGCCTCCTGAGCTGATATATTTAACAAATAATAAGGTTAATGATTTATTATTCATTAGTTTTTTGTCTCATAAATGTACTGTATTTAGGGCAATACACAGAGTTTTACCATCTCAGATCAATCAATGAACTTCAGTTTGAAATCTACAAGGTCCTCTCCACTCCCAATACTTTTCTGTTTTATGCTTGAACTTCCGTGAAGCAGATGAAGTGGTTATGATTGAAATGCTGGTAGAGGGGTAAGTGCTACATCGTACAAAGTAAGGCAGTTGCAGTCATAGAAGGTTGTATCGCCCTTACAAATTTAGAATCTTAAAAATAAGAAAAAGTGTGGCTGTAATTTTATGTTCTGTTACAGTTTCCTGTCAGCAAAGAAGGAGTGGAAGAGGATTCTATGAGCGAGGAATTTCCTTAATTGGCTAGATATTATTTATTTGAAACAAGTATATTATTCCCCCTTCTGGAAGTGTATAGATTCCCCAGATGGCTATTGGGGGAATAAGATATACACGTATATCTGAGTCCTTTCTGAGATAAGTCGAACGCAGATAGTAACAATGACTACACTTGTTCATCTACACTCATTCAAAATTCATATCTTGACGATCGGCATCTTAAGAATAAATATCACATTTCCTTAAGTATAAATTTCATGGTCTAGTCCTTATGGATATTTCAGATTACGACAATAAACTGATTTACTTCAGTTTTGGTGTAAACAAACGTGTCTTTGACTATGTTGTTTTAGCATGCTTTGAATTTATGAAAGAATGGTGAACATAACGCTCTTGATACCCAAACTAAAAGAAATAAACAGTATTTTGTTATGTTCATTGGTGACTAGGCTTTTGAACTAAGAGATGATAAAATGGAGCCACTAAATTGTAGTGCTTTGAATTACGAGTCATGAATCTGCAAGTTAGAACTATGGAAAGCATGTTTGAAATTTCAGTAAGTAGTTCTAGAGTTCTGAAAAAAATGATGGTGCTATCTCACCAATCTCATAAAATATAGATGTAATATAAACAAAAATATTATTATCTTATATTCTTGGATAGACTTCTAAGGTCAACACTATTTACTTTTATCAAATTAACAATCATAGATACAATTTCTGGGTGGATCCAGTTATTTAAATTGTAACATATCCTTGCTTGTATATATTGCGAATTTTACATGATTTCAATTATTTCTCATTCCTTTTCTTACATAAAATAACCTCTAAAAATATAACATTCATTTTTTTAAGTTATTAACTATTGTATGTATGTAAATAATAATGTTTCATAATTATTTCTTAATTATATTAATTGAAACAAAAATTGAAAATTATTTTGTAGAAATTCTTGGTCTTTGCGAGATGACACTCAATAAATTCTGTGCATTATACACCGAATCAGCCAACGTTTCGGCCTAGATACAGAGAGCTATCATTATGGCGACTTACTGTAATTAATTGTTAACACCACTGAGTTAGTAATTATATGAATACCAAGAATTTCTACAAAATACTATTCATTCCTAAGAGCAAAAATCAAGTTGAACTGTTTTGAAGTTTACAATTTCTTAATAAGTAATGCTACCGAATGTACATTTCCCCTGTGGTGTAGCCCTCCACACTTCAATTAATCTTGTTCTCGCTACATGCCCCAGTTAACTCAAAATTCCCCGCTTTGGTTGTTGCAATAATGTCAGGGTCTGTGTACGCAACTCTCGTATCTCTGTTTTTCCTTATTATCCACATCCCGTCTTGAACTGATCAAAATACTTTTCCATTAATACGAATATTTGTGCCAGCAATTTGATTATTTAGTGATGTCTGCTACAACAGCTAGTTTAACTGCATTACATTTAAATGGGACTATACTAACACTCCACAATGGACCACAAAAACAGCTGATAATTTGAGACTCTAAATGTAATATTGGATGAGAAATCTATTTGTGTGCTTATAAAATCAATTATAATACCCATACAACTAAACATGCTGTATGATAGTCTTGTTTTGTGTGGTAGTAATTGTCTCCTTATTCATGCAAAAATACAATAGAAATCATGCAAAATAAATAAACTTCCCTCTTCCTTTAATATAATTGTTTATGGAGCAACATTCTTTTCCTACTTAAAAAAGTTTTACCAAGTTCTTTAACAATGAAAAATCGTACAGAATCATTTTTATTTGTTCATGCAAATCACAAATATTGAATGTAAGACTTTGATTAGTACTGCAGTTAATAAATTGTAATTAAAATCTAATCTTAAACATGAAAATGAAGTTAGAGTTTTATATATTGTATCTAGATTCTCTTTAAGTATAGATGTTAGATTTGAATTTACTTTAAGTTCAATTTGTCATTTACCTGGTATTACAATTTTTAACCCGGGATCGGTCGCACTATTAGAACCGTTCTAACAAACATTTTCGCTTAAAAAGAAATTTTTTTTTGTTTTATTTATTATAAATTTCATATTTTTAATATGCCTCGAGGAACTCTTTCTGGATGTATTTCAGGTGGGTTCATGATGACTCATAGTCTAGCAGTGGTGGGGGGGGGGACTGTTTTTATAGCGCGCCGCAGTACAGTTAGTGTCGTTCTAGACGCGTGACCGATCACGTGGCAGTGTGGTGTAGAGCCATTCTAACGGCGCGACCTATCGCGTTACTTTTATAATTGCTTCTTTCAATTTTTTGTTGTTGTGATATCGGTGTATTATTTAGTTGTAGGATATTGTATATGTGTATTGTGTTGTAAATATTGTATAAATATTGTACAAAAACCTATATGGACAGAACACGTCGGCTTGAGAGAAATGAAGTGCATTGAATGTGTTCCATAAAATGTTGCGTTCTGTTCACTATATTTATTGAATAATAATACTGTACTTATTACATGTTATACTTTTAGCTAATAAAACAATGGTTTGATTTTAATTGCATTGAAGTTTTATTTCAAAAGTCCTTACAGTTAAAACTAACATTCTTCTTAGGATTTTAGGGTAAAAAATAGTCGAATTATATTAA
The DNA here is from genome assembly GCA_035578905.1 of Stictocephala bisonia. Lineage (NCBI taxonomy): Eukaryota > Metazoa > Arthropoda > Insecta > Hemiptera > Membracidae > Stictocephala > Stictocephala bisonia. Next base: position 11,734 of record JAQJVL010010281.1, read on the forward strand.
AAAAACACAATTAAGAACTACTATACATTGTATAATAAACAGCATGGACTGAACTTAAGATTGTGTAAAGAACTTTCTAATTTTAATTCAAAATATTATGGTAATATTGAAAAAACCAGATGTTAGAATCACCCTATACGCGCGACCGATCGTGGAAGTGGAGTATGCGCGACCGATCCCGGGTTAAGTTTTGGACAGGTTAGTCTGAACTTTTACATCCTTACTTTGCAACAGCTCTTGGCCTATCTGTCATGTAATTAATTAACCCTTTCGCTGTGGGGCTTCTTTGGTAATGCTACCTCCTCCCTACAGGGCTAGTTTTGGTTTGCCTATCCCTTGACTGTCATGCCAAAATTAAAGTGGACCTAATGAGATATGAATATGTGAAATTCTGCTTTACAAAAAACACGAAGTGCTAACCACTAAACTAGCAAGAGGCCTAATTTTTAATCTTCTGTTAAACTGGATGTTTTATATTGAGTTTCTGTTTTTTAGGGTTTGTAATGATTTTATTAGACTTAAAATTATAAATTATATAAAAAAGAAAGAGAGTAAGTTAAGAGGTTTTCTACATGTGTGGATGGGCACCGTTCGTTGTGTGGCAATCATCCTACAGGCAGGTTTTTCCCACACCTTGATAAGTTTATCTGGAGTAATCAAAGCAATAACTTTTGAATCCTATTCCTTAGATCATGTCCTGTTTCTTCAATCAGCTGGCAGAGAAAATAATACCACATGAGCCCCAAAGATAAAATTAACAAGGTGTTAATTGGCAATCAATGCAGAAATGACTGATCGTTGTATGACTATTCTCAATTTATCTGTTGCACAAACTGGTGGAAGTTTTGTACTAGTGGTTAGGTGCTGTAACCCAGCTACTACGTTCACACTGCTGTAGAGATAGTGATAGATTATATTCTCAGTCCTCTTATAACTGACACAACACCCGCTCAAGGGTTGCTACTAGAGAAGTCTGTTGTCCAAGGGTTGTCCATGTTGGGTGGATGTTTTGCAATAAAAAGAACTGAGTATTCCATGTAATGCTGTAGGTCACTTGCCCTGGCCATTGGGCCATGAATGGCTATTGGAACCTTAGTAACAATGACTACATTCGTTTTTCTACACTGACCTCATTTATCACCCTTATGATCAACGTCTTAGTAATGAATTATAATAATAAATATAACTTT
>JAQJVL010010282.1:0-12922 GCA_035578905.1 Stictocephala bisonia
GCCCACTTCCACTGTATATTTGTTTGGGACGACAAATTAGTCCACTGCCATGCGTAGACGGAAGGGTCCACTACTACTGTACGTGTATGAGTAGACTGGAGGGTCCACTACTACTTTACGTGTATGAGTAGATGGGAGGGTCCACTACTACTGTACGTGTATGAGTAGACGGGTGGGTCCGGTACTACTGAACATGTATGCGTATACATGTCCAACATGTCAAAGTGATGATGGATGGTACTATACATTGAAGTCTATGAGTTATAATTAATATCATGCAACCCACATATTACGACCACATAGTGAAACTAACGTGATGGAAGGTACTGGTTATAAATAACATCATACGACTCATACACTAATGCCAGATGGTGAGGCCAAAGTGCTGGATGGTACTGAGTCCAAAGGTCTGTGAGAATAACATCACTGCTCTCAGCTACTGACGCCATAAGATGGGCCCAAAGTGATGACCATGAGTTTGGGCTCAGTGGGCTCAAACTACTGGTGAGCTCAATCTACTGCGAACATCTATGAAAACCCAGCCGTTTGGCCTCACCTTGTGGCGTCAGGCTTGGGCCCAAACAGCTGCGAAAAGAGGCAAGCTGGGCCCAAACTACTGTGAAACAATCTTTATATATATATATATATATATATATATATATATATATATATATATATATATATATATATATACAGTACAAGTAATCGTCACAAAACACAAATTTATTACAATATAAGCACAAATATATTGTAGTAGGGGACAATATATTTTGTGCTTATATATATCTATAAAATCCAATGTATGTTTGTCTGTCCTTTATGCGCTACCAAACCGTCCAGCCGATCGCCATGAAACTTGGGGAAGTTGTTCTATATACCCCAGGGAAGGTTTCTGTTCTATTCCCGTTTCTTTAATCCCTCAGGGCTCCGTCCCTTGGACTTCTAAAGTGTCAATGTTAATCAAATAGCAGGATGCATGAAGGTTTAATAAGTCAAATATAAAAAGAATATCAGCTGTGGGTTTTAAATATGTCAAAATTAAATTAAACCATGTGTTAATTTTTTTAACTGTTTATATTTTTATGTTTTGATTTCTTGTGAAGCTATATTAATTGATTGATTTATTTGATTAACAGCTGTTAAATAAAAATTAACACGCCCATACACGTTCGATGCCACTGAACGTGTATGGGCGGGCGGGTGGGTCGATGCCACTGAAAGTATTTGGGCAGGCGGGTGGGTCGATACCACTGTACGTGTATGGGCGGGCGGGTGGGTCCCTGTACGTGTATGGGGCGTTGGGTGCTGTAAACAGGTAGGAACGCAAGTAAAGTTGGCCCAGCCTAAAAGTGCGCGTGGCCGAAATAAGAGGTTAATAGAAGTGGGACATGATGGGGTTACTTTTCTGAAAACTTTAGTTAGTACAACTGTGTATAAATTATAAATTAAAGTATAAATTAAAAAACTACAAGATACATAAAAATTTCTAAATTTGATATTTTAATGTAAATTCAAAGATTGTTAAGATCAGTACCCTTCATTATTATTATTAGTTTTTATTTATTTATTTATTTTATTTTATTTGTTGTGGCTTCTAATGTTACGAAATTTAGTTTAGCAACATGGAGACACTTGTAAACGTACTGCTAATTCATGCTATTCATAGTGGTTAGAAAAAATCAGAAATGCTCTTGCGCACCACCAGTGGTACGCATACCACCATTTGGGAAACACTGTTTAAGAGGGTTAAATAAGATTAAAATGTTCGTAAAAATCTACGCTGTTTAAATGAATTTGGATTATATACAGTAATCATACTGCTCTCAATTAATAAAAAATGTCTAATTTGGTAAAGATAGGAACACGATTCCTTGATAGACAGCAATTTCTTTTAAATATTTATGTTAACATTTACTATAGAAACAAAAACTGTCCGCCCATATGAGTCCTGTGAAGATGATTTTCCTGTCCTATGATATTAGTTCTTGTTCTGTCTTCACAGATAGTGCCAACATTTTTTTCTCTTCGTACCTCTCTCTGTCTCTCTCCGGCACATAGTGAAACGACTAACAGCTGAGCTAAAAGTATGAAAAACTTTTTTCCGAGCGCTTTTTTAAAACTAATCACCGTTAGATAGCAGCACAGTCGTGCACAGTGGCATAACGTACACCCCCCAGCCCACCCATTTGGGGGGGGGGGGCGCGGAATCTGGCAGCCCGGGCGGTGATTTGTTACGCTACACTTATTTAAAGAGATCTTACTTACGTTTTCAGTAAGATGGTGCGCACATTTGTTGCTTATAACTGTAACAGATGTGTTTTGTTGCTTATTAAAATCTGTGAAGAATTAAGCCATGTCGTTTTAAGCGGCCCATACACTTCCGGTGCAATAAGACAGGGGCGTTGTGACTCGGCATTCGGAGCGATGTGTATGATGTCGACTCGTGGGTGGAGTCGAGCATACGCCGAGAAATGTCTGGGCGCTTGGCTTTACAACGTGTTGACAATATTGGTGGTCGCTGCAGCTCCGAATTTGGCTAGAGACAAGAAGTGATAATAAAGAACTTCCTGCCGCAAACAGCCCCACGGTACGCTGAAGGTGTTTTTTACCTAGTTTATTTTTGTTGTCTCTCAATTATTTAATAAAATATTTTCATTGACAAAGTGTATATGTTTTTTATTTTTGTAAATTTTTCTCATTTGACTTGTTATTAATACATTTTTATTTATTGTATTAATACATTAATTAGTGATGTCTAAAGAACTTTCAATGACCACTGAAATATACTTGGTTTATTTAACGAAGAGTCAGGTTTTTTATCTTTTTTTGTATCTTATAGAATCTATTTTTATCTTACCGTTTTCTGGGTGTTCATAAAAAACCCTTCAAGACTTTATTTTAAAAGTATACAGTTTAAAAAAAACCTACAAAATACACAAAAATTGCTACACAAAAATCTACAAAAAAATCTATGGGATTGAAGAAACAGCTTGAGAAGTTTTCTTTCATATTTCAAATCGTTATCCAATTAAAAATCCTTGAAGCTATTAATGTAGCATCAAAAAACCTTCAACAGGAAGGGTATGATCTATTTCAGGCAGCTTTACAGTGAGAGAGGGCAAAAGAAAAACTAATCAATATGAAAAATAACTTTGAAGAAATAAAAGCCTCTGCCATTACACTTTCAGAGACATGGGGAGTCATCCCCCAGTTTGATGAAAAAAGAAACAGAAAAGTTAAAAAGCACTTTGATGAGCTTTGCCAAGATGAACGACTATTGGATGGTGAAAAACTTCAAAGTGTGTGTTTTTTGTGCAACTCTTAACATAATTATTTTTCAGTTGAACTTCAGATTTGAAGCCATGTGTGAAATCAGCCAACTGTTCTCAGTGCTGTCCCCAACATTTTTGTTACAAGCAAAAGACGCAAAAATCACAAAACAAGTAAAAATCCTAGTAGATGAGTACGAAGATGATTTAAGTGTCGACCTTTGTTCTCAATTAAAGGCCTTTACAGGAGCTCTAAGTCCAGAGATTGAGAAGTTGCCATCGATCCGGCAATTAGCAGAACTGTTGTTTTTGAACAATTACTGGATGACACCAAACTTCCGGACTTATGCACAGCGTTTCTTCTCTTCCTGACTTTACCGGTGACAGTCGTGAGTGCTGAGCGATCTTTCTCCAAGTTAAAGCTCATCAAAAATTATTTGAGAAATGCCATGACCCAAGAAAGACTTAGCAGCCTCACGTTACTAAGCATTGAAAACGAAAGAGCAAAAAAGGTGAATTTCGATAAAGTGATAAGGGTATTCGCTACTACGCAAGCTAGAAGGCAGAAGAAACTGTTGTAGTATCAGGCCATCGTCTTACAAATATTATCTACGGTATCCAGTGGTAGAGGACATTATGGACATAGGTTTAGATCAAATAATTTCAACAGTTCAGCCACTTCATGTTTATAGAGGAAGATATACTTTTCCCTTTAACATTAGCGATTAGGTTAGGTCACAGAACACTAAGTAAGGTTTGTCTTGACCAAATAGTAATGATTTGTGACCTTGTAACAGTAAATAAATTGTTTTTTAGTTGCTGAATGTTTATTTCTTCTTATTTCCATTATTTTATGTGTCTCAAGTTACCCTGACGGTACAGAAAAAGGGATATCCATTGGATTAGCACTGCTGTCTCAAGTTACCTCAACAAAGGGGGTAACTTGAGACAGGGAGTTTTCTCATTATTATTATTGAGTTCTAAATTTTAGAAATGAAACTTATATTTAATCATAAAGTAGACATAAGGACTCAAGTTTTGAGCATAAAGCGTTTAAAAATATATCCACAGCATTTGACTTAAAGTGATTTGAAACTGTAAACTGTCTCAAGTTACCCCGGTTTACAGTATTTGTTTTGGATAGAATTTTCAACAAAAATTATGTTAATATGAGCCATTTAAAAACTTTGTAGAGTTGTAGGCCTTATTATTTCTAAGAATTCCTCATGTATATTAAGATACAAATATAGTCTAGATAGTTAATTAAAACCAATGTTTTTCTGTATTAAAATGTGTGTTTCAGTCATTTTCTGTTTTATTCTTTTGAGATAATTTATATATATAAACACATATACACCTATGAAGATGGCATAAATGCCGAAACCGGTCGTGTTAATTTAATAAAAAACTGTTTAAGGGTGCTCAGTTATTATTTTTTATTATAACATATAAAAAAATATATATACAGGGTGAGGCAGACCACCCGTGCAGCATGTATAGCAGGAGAACGGTTTGGTCTAGTGGCCTAAAACAAAATGCTTTCCCCCTACATTGCATATGGGGAGTCCATTAAAAATGTTTTCATCAACCTTTTCGTAAAGAGTGTTGAAAAACTAGGGGCCATGGGTTTGGATCTCAAAATTATCAAATGCAAACATATGGCAAATAATACATCATTTTAAAGGTCTTGTTGAAAGAAACTCATTGATGAAAACAAAATTCATTTATCATGACACATTTCAAAATGGCTGCCATTTTTGTGGAAAATATTGACGTTTACGGAATACCCTATAGTTTTCTTACTGTTTGAGATAGGTTCATTCTGATTTCAATTTCTTACTTGCAAAACCCTCAGCTTCACTCTGATATGCTGCATGACTACTTTTATCATTATTTTGATATTGGTCCCCTAATACGAATTTTGAAAAATTAAAAATTCCTTAAAGTCAAAATTTTTAAATACGATAGCAACATGCATCATGTTGTATGTCATTATAAAGCGCTTGTTAAGACAAACAAATTTTGCATTACACTTTTTTTGTATCTTGAGTGGTTTTTGAGAAATAAGCACAAACTCATGTTTTTAATAATAATTTTCCCACCTTTTTACGTTACCAGTACTTTGGCCATACATTTTTTATTTTAAAAAAATGATCAGATTTAAAAAAATATAAATTGGTATTTTTACTCTTAATGTCTCTTAAAAAATACACGATTTGTATTTTTTACAAGATTTGTAAATTCTTGTATTTATTTTCTAACTTTTAACATAATTGCAACCTTAAAAAATTAATAAGTAATAAGAGTATCGTACAAAAATATCCAGAATCCAATTGAACTTACTTTACTGTAGTTTACATGTGCTCGAATTGAAAACCATTATTTTCTATACATAGTTCTATTCTGGAGGTGAAGCTATCTACAGCTCGCAATACTTCTTCGCCACTGATAGAATTTATACCATGTCTGATTCTCTGCATCATATCTTCGATTGTTGTTGGTCGTCTTTTGTACACTAAATCTTTCAGCCTACCCCACAAGTAGAAATCCATACAAGTTAAATCAGGAGATCTTGGAGGGTAGTTGACAGGACCACCTCTTCCAATCCATCTTTCAGGATAGTGTTCATCAAGAGTTTGTCTGACGTTGTTGGCGTAGTGAGGTGGTGCCCCATCACTCATGAACCACACATTTTCTATGTCTTTGTCGGGTATATCTATTAATAGGTTAGGCAGGTGGTTTAGCAAAAAGTTGTTATAAGTGTCTCCAACTAGGTGTTCTCTGAAGAAAAAGGGACCTATAATTTTTCTACCAAGGATGCCACACCAAGTATTCGAAGTCCAGTATCTCTGGTTATCAACCTCTCGCATCCAGTGTGGATTCTCATAGGCCCAGTACCTCATATTATGGCGGTTCACTTCACCGTTGCTGCGGAAAGTTGCTTCGTCACACCACAGTACATTACGAAAAAAATGTTCACGTTTTGTAACATTTCCCTAGCCCACAAACAAAAATTCATTCTTCGATGGCTATCATCACCATGCAGTTCTTGGTGTAATGATATCTTGAATGGGTGCATTTTGTTATCTTTCAAGATTCTCAATACTGACCTTTGACTCACACCCGCATCTAGAGCTATTCTTCTGGACGAATCAGTTGGATTGAGTTGAACCGCTGCCAAAATGTCTGGTGCCGTATCACTTCTTACAGGCCTAGCTAGGGTTTTTCCTTTATTGAAATCAGGCTGAACCTGTCCTTTTTCACGCACACGACTAGCAAGTCTTTGAAAGGCCATTCGTGTTTGAACTTCTCTGTCTGGATAACGTTCTGCGTAGAGATTCGCAGCAGCTGAGTAATTCTGGAAACATTCGCCTAACACCATTAACATTTGGAAAGCCTCTTCATTTGTGTACGGCATTTCAATAAATACAGAACTATCATTCACAATAAAAGGACAAAATAAGGAGTAAAATGGAGAATTAAAGTGGTTGTCAAATAAAATAAGTTTTGTTTCAGGAACTAACATGAAGTGTATAATAATGCACTAGAACAGCTAATTTTATAAACAGCTGAAAATAATCAGCTGATTAAACAATCATAAGATTATAATAATAATTGCAGTAACCCAGGAGCAAAGTATCAACTGGTTGTACTGAACAGTAAAGGCAGATTGTGAAAAGTACCTAACCATGTGAAGCGAGTAATGGTACTGTGTATAAAAACTATTAATATTTATTTATAATATTAAAGTATAAAAATACAACAAACAATTTTAAATGATAAAATTACAATTATGGTGATTTCTGTTTTTTACAAAGGTCTCTTAATTTTAGAGAATCATACAAATCCGGAACCAAAAGGCCATCTGCCACATATTCCCTTCAAGATTATCTTAGTAATAAGCTTTAAACCAGATTGTAATAATACCAGATTAGTAATAATACCATATCTGTATTATTAGCAATGATAACACAGTACTTAATGTAAAACGCTTTTTGCCTGTATTTGTCAAATTGAAATATCTTAATAAAAAATAAATTTGCTTACATTATTCCTTATTTCGATTTACGCAATTAAAATGTTAGATTTTGACTCAGTGCTTTCAGTTTTGGATGTCAGTGGCCAAAGTAACGTAAAAAGGTGGGAAAATTATTATTCAAAACACGTTTGTGCTTATTTCTCAAAAACCACTCACTGGAGATACAAAAAGTGTAATGCAAAATTTGTTTGTCTTAACAAGCGCTTTATAATGACATACAACATGATGCACGTTGCTATCGTATTTAAAAATTTTGACTTTAAGGAATTTTTAATTTTTCAAAATTTGTATTAGGGGACCAATATCAAAATAATGATAAAAGTAGTCATGCGGCATATCAGAGTGAAGCTGAGGGTTTTGCAAGTAAGAAATTGAAATCAGAATGAACCTATCTCAAACAGTAAGAAAACTATAGGGTATTCCGTAAACGTCAATATTTTCCACAAAAATGGCCGCCATTTTGAAATGTGTCATGATAAATGAATTTTGTTTTCATCAATGAGTTTCTTTCAACAAGACCTTTAAAATGATGTATTATTTGCCATACGTTTGCATTTGATAATTTTGAGATTCGAACCCATGGCCCCTAGTTTTTCAACACTCTTTACGAAAAGGTTGATGAAAACATTTTTAATGGACTCCCCATATGCAATATAGGGGGAAAGCATTTTGTTTTAGGCCACTAGACCAAACCGTTCTCCTGCTATACATGCTGCATGGGTGGTCCGCCTCACCCTGAATATATATATATAGGTTTAAAATAATTATTGATATTGTTGAGATAGCCTTATCAGAAAACAAATAGTTTAAAATGCTTGATATGATTATTCAGATTCAGTCAAGCTAAGTGTAAAAATTAATTTCAAATAATAGTTAGAAAGATTAAGTAAATGGTATTATACACTGTGAGTTATAACGAATTCATGAGAATGTATCGGTTTAAATTAATGTAGTTGGTTTGTTGGAAACTATAATAGTTAATACAAAATTGACTATATATTTATATTTCACCAACAAATGAATTGTGGGAAAGGCATATAAAATAAATGGTTGAGACCTGACGTAAGTCTATAGGATTAACGTGGATAATGAATTAAGATATGGTACAAGAGAATGGGTAGTTTGGGGGTGGTGATGGGGGGAGGGGGCCCGGGAATAATCATGGGGGGGGGGGCTGGCTGTGAAACGTTACGCCACTGGTCATGCACCTACAGCAAATGCTTTGCTTTTGTTTGTTTCTATTGGCTATGATATTTGTCATATCTTTTTAATCTATTCAAATTATTTTATCTCCACAAAAAAGAAACTATCTATCACCAAAACAAAATTTTTAATTTAGTTTAAATATTTTTGTTTTATGTTGAATATCCACAAAAATAAATGCCAATCAACATGTATTTATTACTCTGAAAGTAATAAATGGTTCCGAAGTATTAGCACAAACCTTTCCCCATATTAAACAATAAAAAAATCAAAACTTTGAAACTTACCAGTTTGATTCCCAAATGTGTTTTTTTTGCCATAACTAAAAAATTAGTCAAGTTAGAGACATGCGTCTTTACTAAAATATTTATAATTGTAATTTACTTACTTCCTGAAAATGTATTCCAATTGTTACAGCCGTTTTTGAAAAACTTCATTTTTGTATGTTTTTTGCCCATAAAAATAAAAAAAAAACTAAAACTTCAAAAAACATGAAAAATAGTCCGGAGATATTGGCTAAATACACCAATATACCTAATTTCTTGAAAATTGATCCATCCGTTTGGCCTCTAGCGAACAGCACATACACACAGACAGACATCAAAAATTGTTTCCGAAAAAAAACTGTTGAGTTCAGGGTACCCTAAAATGGATTTTTAGACCAAATTGTAAAAAATGTTTTGGACGATTACAATACTTTCTTTATGCTAACACATATGGGAGAAAGTAAAAAGGTACAATTAATTTTTATTAATAATAGTATTTATACATTCTTTATATTTGTAGTATAAGAAACTTGTGTTATACAATATTTGTTCCTTTGTTTTTAACAAAATGCGCTAATTCAGGAACTATATGCAGGGTAAGTAATTGGATATACTGTTATTTGTAAAATGGACTATTACTCACATGTAGACAAATGTGATGTGTCTGGTGGGAATGGAAAAAGGTGTGATTGTTAGGGAGCAGCTTTATGTCCCTGGTGGACAATCTGATTACTCCTTCATTGTCCTCTGTTTCATTCATTTCCCTTGTTGAAATTGAAATATATTTTGATGAGAAACACGATTAATAAAATAAGAGACTAAATAATTTATTTTTTATTAATTGGATTATTCCAAATGTTTTGTTGTAATTTTTAACTTAATAATTTTTTACAGAATTAAAGTTTAATTATTACAGACTGTAATAATTACAGAGTTTGGCAATTGAATTTTGATTCAATTTAGAAACTATATTTTTAAGAAAATGTTATATCCAAAATAAATTAACATTTGTTTATAAACTATAAATGTACAAGCTGCTTAAATGGTTAAGTGTGATATTTTATGACTGTTAGAATTGTTTGAGATTTCTAACACCTCAATAGTTTTAAAAATGGAATTTTTAAAGGTAAATAAGTTATTTCAAAAGAAAATAGAACAGCATCAATTGGTTGTATAAAACTCTGGCTGAAATTTATATTCTGTTAACAAAACAAAAGATTAACAAAGAATTAATTATTTTGAATACTTAGCGTTGGAAATCTTCAACATATTTACCAGTCATAATCAATCCAATGCCAACAAATAACTTTCAACAACAGATGATATTTGACTTATATTATAAAAAAATTTAATTTGACTTTGAGTCCATTACCTGGTTCCCAAGAATATTTTCTCAGATCTAATATATTTTATTCAAATTATTTAGATATGACATGCCGACACAGCTTGTAGGAATTATATGGTGAATATGAATAGTTAGTGTAGTATGAATAGTTAGTGTAGTATGAATAGTTAGTGTAGTATGAATAGTTAGTGTAGTATGAGTGTGGACGACATGTGTAGAGGCTACTAATAAAGAGCCATTTATTATTAGCCCAATAGTCAGATCAACTTAGGCACGTACAGCTTTACTTGGAATCTGAACCATATGGTATTTGTCCGATTTTAGCTAACAACAAGCATGATACTCAGTTCTCTTCCCTACACAACATTCGGATCCTGACCTCACAACGTGGATACCCCAGACTCCTCTTGTAGTGTCCATATCAATGGCAATCATTAAGTGGGTGCAGTGTCAATATTAAGATGACTGAGAAACAGACATTAGCGCCCACAATCTACACATCACTTTGTCCCCGAGTAGTTACGTTTTAAAATCCATTTAAAGTTATGTCAGCGTCTCACATCTGAGATTAAATGAACATGTTCCAAATTGGTTTTATATTCAAATTCAAAATTCAAATTTCTTTAATGTCGTTAAGCATACAATTCAATAGACACTGTTAACTAACCTAAATAACCATTATGTACACAAACTGAAAAACTCATACATTAAAGCAGACAGTTAAAACAAATAATTTAAAAAATTAGACACTGACACATGAAAAATTCAACATTTGCTCATGAAAATTAGTACTTAAAAACTAATTTGCATTTTTAGTACTAATTTTTTAACTGCAGAACAACTGTGTAGGGATTAAATTAAAAAACATAAATACATTTGTTATGTATGATAAATGTCTTTGATATATAGTTGATACTCTATGTAATATGTAGTGATGCTATACCAATAATAAAGTGACGCTATTGGCTGACCTATCTGATGCCACTTCCTAAATGCACACTTCCAACGTTTCCGCCCAGACTAGGGATGGGCACAACTGTCTCATCTACACATCCGTTTAAACCACAACAGTTGTGCGGTGACAACGGTTGTTTTAAACGGTTGTACACAACTGTTTCAATTTCGACTGCTGTATACGTGATTTAGCTGTCTCAAAACAAAACCTGACCTCAACGTTGTCGTTGTTTAAAACTGTTTAGTTGTACACAGTTGCATCACTGTAATGATAAGTTTATTTTTATATTATTGGAGATTTTTACTCTAATACTTTTTATTAAAATAATAAATTAATTAATGAGAACTTGGCCTGAAATGGCTAGTACTTTTAGATTTAATTTTAATATAGTTAAGTTTTTAAAAGATTAAAATAAATGTTGTAGTGAGGTAATGGGAATAAATGCTACAAAATAACCTTATGAATTTAATTTAATTTTAGGTCACTTGTATTATTTCCCACTCCTAAATTAAACATAAATACATAAAAAATTAGTTTTATTAATAAAGAATACAATTACAAATCATCAATTTCAAATTTATTGCAACATTTTATTAAAAATAAAATAAAACCGAAATACACATGTATTTTTGTTACATAGAGTTACAGTTGGTTGATATTTTGTCATACAAAAAAGACAAGTTCGAGCAATAGGAAATATTTGATAAAGGTTGGAAAACCCGGCCTGCAGGTTAGGTTTTGTTTAGCGCGGAAAACACACACAACACAACTGACACAACTAGACTAGGAGTGGTAGTTTAGTTGTTGTCAGTTTAGTTCCAGCCAGTTGTAGTTGCGAGTGTTGTGACTGTTGAGTTGCTCAGTCAGTTCTCTTTCCCGTCCCGCTGTCCACAACACAACTACAACTGCTCGTTTTACACAACCGTTTCGTTCCACAACCGTTTAGTACTCACAACCGTTGTGAAACAACCGTTTAGTTTTTTTCTACCCATCCCTAGCCCAGACCATTACTCTCACACAACCATGAATATAGCAAGTAGCAATGTTTAAAACAAAAAGTCTTATTTATTTCAGATTCCTCCACCTAAACAGTAAATACATTACAAAGTGGCGACGAGAAGAAAAAACCCGCGAGTGCAATATAACAGTTCAATTGTATTTTGACGTGGTAACTGCGAAATTAGGTGAGAGGAAGTGAGGTTAGATGTGATGAGCACATGGACACTAAGATATTTCGTTTGATTTATTAGATGTCTGACGAAGAAGACATAGTGATTTATCCGTTATTTTCAGAAATAAACACAATGTCAGGATTAATCGGCTCGATCGGCGATTTTGACAACACTGCTAGTAGATAAAAAGCTCAGGAGCAAGACCCAATTTTACCTTTGGACCCAAGATGGCGGCGCAGTGGTACCAACCCTCCCCCCTCCCCCCTCCAATTTCCCTCAAATTCCCAAATTTCCCTCAAATTCCCTCAAATTTCCCACATTTTCCCCCAAATTACCCTCATATTTCCCTCAAATTCCCAAATTACCCTCACATTTCCCACATTTCCCCTCAAATTCCCTCACATTTCCCACATTTCCCCTCAAATTCCCCTCTAAATTCCCTCAAATTCCGAAATTTACCCCAAATTACCCTCACATTTCCCACATTTCCCCTCAAATTCCCCTCTAAATTCCCTTAAATTCCCAAATTACCCTCACATTTCCCCTCAAATCCCCAAATTACCCTCACATTTCCCACATTTCCCCTCAAATTACCCGATTTCCCTCCAAATTCCCTTGTTAGACTATATAAAATGAACTTTTTTTGTCCAATATGGCGTCTTTTTCCATGAAA
>JAQJVL010010283.1:0-12911 GCA_035578905.1 Stictocephala bisonia
TATGGGAGGGTATTTAGGTTCCTTTGATGTGCTGTTAAGATTGCTACTATTAGATGTCAAAGCTTCAGGAGTTGTACTGTTGTGTTAGTAATGTTCTTAAGGTTTTACCTTTCAAAACATCTTACCTGTTGTGAAGTGGAATACATGAACTAGGTTTGAACTGCTTGCTTTTGTTTTCAGCGACACAATCATTTTCATCGCCATGCCTCATTTGTTTTACTGGGACATGCTGCCAAGGAACATCGTCATCATTAGCCTCATTGGACTGAGTTCACCACGTAAGGTATGTGGATTGTCAGTCTCCATAGGAAGAGTATAGTCATGCTCTGTAATGTGTATTGGTTCATTTTTATGAACTGAGCTATTAGAGTCCATGTTTATTTTGTATTTAATTTGTGCAAAGGTTACCTAAAACTTTGAACCAAAATGTAAGGCTAACCCAAATTAACAGAAAATCCAAAATAAGTAATTCAAATTAAATTAATTAATATCTACTTGATGTAAAAACCGAGATTAATAATAATAAAAAAAGAATATTTAACCCAAAAACAGAAGTAAAACTACATAAAAACTGTGAAAATGTTAAAAGAACTTCTAAGTTTAAGATGGAGCTGTATTGGTTTTTGTATATAATTGCTAACAATAACACAATTTAAAACCAACATTTAAAACTTTATTAGTTTGATAGCAAGGCTATCATCGTCAGACACATCACAACTATTAAATATACAAAAAGGAAATAAATATAATATAAGCTTGTATAAACAATTTTAAAATTTTTAACTTTTGTGGCTAAATATATTTATTCTTCTAAGTGTTAGTTTTATTATATAATCAATGGTTTTATTAGGATTTTGAAAGTATTATAAATTGAATTTAAATTGATTTTGTTTATAGTTTTGAAAGTAAAATAGAATTTTGAATCGGTCCATCTTCTTGGTTTAATATGTTTTCAGAATTTGCTTTATTAATGTACCATGATTCCCATGCATTTAAATATCATGGTGTTGTTATATGTTTTAGTAATTTTCGTTAGTTTTTTGTAATACTATGTCCAGTGTTAATGCAGTGGTTGGCAATTGAAAATTTTTCTTCTTGATTAAATTTTATGTGTGAAAATTGTTATTGTAATTTTTTTTAAATTTTCTTTATTCTTTGACCTATGTATGTGCTGTTACAGTCATTGCAGTTTATTTCACAAATTCCTGATTTATTTTCGTTATTCACAGTGTCATTTAATTTATTTTTCAAATTATTTTTAGTTTTATATAAAATATTTATATTTGTGAGTTATTTTTAATGTTTTGTTGATAGAATTTGAAAATGTTACCCATGTTATACTATTCCAATTATTGTTTTTCTTTTATAGTTATAACTTTTGTTTTAAAAATTTTCTCTTGCTTTTTTTGCTTTTTTAACATACAATCTATCAAATTGGTATCATATCCATTAAAAATTACCACATTTGAAATATAATTTAGTTCTTTTTTAACTCTTTGAAGCACGGATATTTTCAGTAATAAAAACCCTTTCAAGCACAGGAAAATTTTTTTACAAATTTTGGGTTTTCTAAAATTTTTTATGTAAGTATTGTCTGTCTGTTTAAGAAAAACTCACTAAAATTTTTATTAAACATCTATTTAACATTTTATTACCTTTTGAGATGTGGTTAGCTGTGGTGACCACCGTGCAAACGGCGGCCCTATACTTGGTGGTTAGCTATACTAACCACTCACTACTACAACAGTTAAATATAAGTTTATGAATTGAGAATAAATTAAATAGTCTGAAATAACATGAAACAAACGTTTATTAAGTTCTTAAAACTAAACATATTATTAAAACTGGAAAAATATGACCATTAAAAAAAATATTCTATGAACATTTAACTATTCATTGAAATACAAAATGTAAATTGAATAATAAAAATAGAATAGTGTCAAATTACTGTCTTTTTTTCTTTACAAAGTTTCGTTTTACATTCATGTTTGATGATACGCCTGAAAACAGTTTTTATCTTTGCCTAAGCAAAGCGCTACGTTGCAAGTAGTGCAAGTCTATGTTGACCGAACTGGTTTCTGTTTGGTACTGCATCTGGCACATCTCTTCATGGTGGAATGTAATGGCATATGACAAGCTGGTTCTAGCCTTATGCTCTTATCCACATAAGGTTTGTGAGCTCTAATTTCGACACTTTTCTTTATTGGGTGTACGTTTTCACTGCTCACTTCGGTGATTCTTTTTGAAAGCAGTTCTTGATACACATTTCTTCTGAAATCCTTGTTTGTTAGTTTGTTTTCACCAAGGAGTTTATTCACAATGAAAGCATTGGTAACACATGCATCTACAAAGTGAAAAAAAAATTCTCAGGTACCATTTTCTACTTTTTCTGTCCAATGCGTAGTCCCCTTTTAGCCTATCAAAATTATCAACATAGTTCATATTGCTGTTATAATCCTTCAGGATCTGGGGGCAAGGTACATCAGTTATTGTACCATCCTTTTCTTTCCTTTCAACTGTTATTGTGTCCGACGGGTCGTGATAGTTTGACAGTAGGTGAACTGATTTATTATCCTTCCACTTGAAAGCTGTAAGAGTATTGCATTGCCTCCAGTCAAACTCTCCCCTTTTCAGTGTCTTGTCTTCAGCTAGTAGAGGCATGTTTTTTCTTTGAGGGTTTACAGTTCCGCAAGCAAAAATCTGGTAGGTAGTCCTTTAGTTTGATGAACAATGCAGGGCTGGTAAAAAATTATCGATAAACAGCATATGGTTTTTACCAACAAAATCTTTGCACAGATCCAAAACAACTCGAGAGCCAAGACCAACTTCAACATTGTAGGTCTGTTTTCCAGTATAAATTTGAAAACAAAGGTTGTAGCCAGTCTGGTCACACAACATCCAAATTTTAAAACCCCGCTTTATGGGCTTGCTTTTAATGTACTGCTTTAGAGTACTTCGTCCTTTAAATTTAACCATCGACTCATCAACTACTAATTTTTGTTGGGGTTTGTAATGCTCCACGAATGATGCTGAAAGATAATCAAGGACAGGCCTAATTTTGTAGAGCTTGTCGTAGTTTTCTTCTCCACGCTGAGGCTGCAACGCATTATCATTAAAATGTATATTACTTAAAATCCAACCAAATCTATTTACATTCATCAGATCACAAATATAGGAGTCATGGAAATCCGGTGCAGACGACCAGTAATCACGGTAGCTTGGAAGCTTTTTCATCCCCATGTAAATATTGATTCCTATGAATAAACGTATTTCATCTGATGTTACAGCTTGAAATGTTTTGTTAGCATTTTGTTGCGTAGCATATAGATTTGAATGAAACACAATGTGATCTATTAGGCCATTTTGAAAGTACAGCCCAAATAAACTCGAAGGAGACTTATTTGATAGGTTTTTGACGTGATCAGGAAGACCTGATAACGATTGAAAATCAGGAATGACAGTTCTCTGCCTTTTATTTTTATTCCATTTAAGTAAGCCTACAGATTTATTTAGGCTATAGGTAGCCTGATGGTCTGTTTGTTTCCTTTTCACCCCTCTTCTAGTGCTACAAGTTTGCTGTGTAGATTTAGGTTTTACAGGAGTTAAAGATTGAATGGATAAAAGTTGTTGTTGTCTAATGAGAGGAGAGTTAGTTCTGTCCGAGCAACGTGATGTCCCTGGTAAATCGAGAGAAGATGGTGTATTTTGCTCATCAGGATCAGAGGTGCCTACAGATGAATCAAGAGCAGGTGGTGTTGGTATTTCATCATCTATATACCTAATAAGAGTGTCATTTGGGGACACTGACACTGGACTGTCAAGCAACAATTCATCAGAAACTGTGAGGGAAGTTTCATTAGGCTTACCAAGCTTACTCTGGCGAGAGTAGGTTTTAGTCGGAATTATAGGAGTGAAATGTAAGCTTTTATATACTGAATCCCTATGTTCCTTAGAGGAAGTGTGTAACAAACTCTTAGCAGAAGGGACCTCCTCTTCATCAGAAGAATCATCAGAGGATGAAGGTAAAAATTGTGTTATCTTACTTGTACTCGACTTCCTTTCAGAAGGAAACCACGTTGAATCTTCATCTGTGTCATCAGAGTGATCAAGATCTGAACCACTAGGTATTTCTTCAAAATATTTGGCAATTGCTTCACGATCCATGACAAAGTTACCCAGGAAAATAATAAAAGTTCCAATGTTTACATGTAGGTTAGGCCTACCCTGAGTGCATGGTGGTCAGCTCTTCTAACCACTTGTTAAAACAGTAAAACGAGCACCATACTGTTCACCAAATAATAAAATATTGCATGTTCTCAATTTGTTATATCATTAATTAAAAAGTTAAAGCACATTATAACTCACTACCATAAACACTAAGTGTTAATCATAACATATGTAAACATGGCCACAACACTGATCAAAGGACTTGTTTACAACTCAGCTGACTCACATAAAATATAATTTTGGCGAAAGCAGCATCACACTGCCATTTGTCATGCTTTGGAAGAACCATACATATTAATTAGTTAATGTTTTGGCCACTAGGTAGCAGGCTAGAATGTTATTATTAAGTGGTTTGCATTGCTAACCACCATGCTGGAAAGGGCAAAAATTAAGTGTAAATTAAAAGTCATTTTTTAAAATAAAAAATTAAGTGGTCAGTTCTACTCACCACCATGCTTCAAAGAGTTAAATCGTTCTTCTGATAGAGGTGTGTTTATTAATCTAAAAATAAGAGAATGTAATACAGCTCTCTTTTGTGCTGGTGGATGATTGGAGTCATTTATTATGTATCGAACAGTATTAGACTGTAACGTTACATTAACGAAATCAGCTGGTTTGATCATTCTATTAAATACTGGCAACTAAATCAACCAATCACGTGGAAGTATTTTATAGGTAAGATTTCCGAGATGTTTATTTTTTAACATGAATGTACCACTGTTGTTGGAGAGGGAAATCCATTGATTCGCATTGATTCCAGAACTATGGACTGGTAAAAATTATCCGAATCATGGTCATATGTTCTTAGTACAACCACTGCTAGAAGCATGGATCTGTCATTACAACAATGATCCCAATTGCCAAAGTATTTATATTAGATCTTATATTGTTTTGTGTATTCAGTTGCCTTATAATTGAAGTATTTTTTTTTATGGTTTAAATGATAAAGTAACTGCCAGTTTCACCAACTTAATTAAATTTGTTCTAACCATTTTAAATATTTTACCATAACTGATTGATTTAAAGACGTTTTTAAATAATTTTTTAACGTTTTTTATCCTTCTCTTTACTTTTGCTATACTTATTTGTTTATTGAATTATTATAGACAAAATTCTAAGAGTGTTTAAAACATTATGTCAGATGAACATAATAGTTGCAAGTTCTCTACAGACTCTGGTAGAGGAAAGTACCTTAGACGCACATTATATCATATGCTACAGCAATTGTGATTAATCGTTACATCATGCTATAGTATTAATTCTTGTTTTTAAATTTAAAGAACGACGCATAAAAACAATAGGCCTAACCGCTTAAATTGACAAAGCAAATTTAGGTACAAAAATGCGTAAAATCAACCATTTTGTACCTACATTTTAAACATTTTCCAGACCTCCCATTTTACTAGATTGTATTCCATACCCCAAACCCTTACGGAAAAGTTAGATGGACGCCACTGCACTGAACTATTCTTATTAAAAAGTTGAAATCCATAGTGTAACCTTCTATTATATCATATAGAATGTTTATTATACAAGGTATATGTCATAATGATGTTGCTGAAAGAAAGATATGTAACATTTAAACCTGCATGAAACGTTGTAAAGCCTACCAAACACAGTAAAAACCTGTAGACTAAACAAAACAGATCCATAACAAAACACAAAACCTAGCTAGATCAACCGTAGGTACGATTAAATATTTGTTAATGTTTATTTTAGTTTTAATTTAACTTATGTATTAATAGACGTACCGTTAATTAATGTCAGGCAAATTCGAAGTTATTTATTGTAGTTTTTGAAATGGCTTAAAAAGCTAAATGTAGTCTGTTCTTTTATAATGTGTAGGTTGTAAGTTTAGTGTTAGACTAGCATATGTTTATTCTTATGAAGTATTTTTATAAATTTTAAATTAAATCTATTGTAGTGGTAAATTTATTTAATTTTATTGATGTTCATGGAGTACTTCATAATCAGTGGTTTGAAATAGTTTTGTAAAGGCCTATGGGTCTCATCATAGCCTCAGCGTTTTCCTCCTATTTATGCACTTTATAAAGCCCTCTCAGATTTTGAAATTTATATCACCAGTGGCTAGGAACGTGTTAATAATTTCAGGAAATACAGTTCTTATTCTGCAGAAAACTTGTTTCATAAAATGGAAAATCTGTTTTCACAGGAAATCATGAACCAGCATGAAAAATCGCATTCACAATAGTTTATTCTGTCTCATGTTACCTTTGCATTAGTAACTGCATGTATTTATTTATTTTTTTTAATTAATTTATTTTTTTATTTAATTTTTTATTTATTCATGACGCCGATCATCAAGATATGGGCGAATATGGATTTCGAATGAATGTAGATGAGCGAATGTAGTCATTGTTACAAACTAAGGCCGACTATTCCTTAGAAAGTGTCATTAATTAATAGCCCAATGACAAATGAACAGCCGATGATTATCAGCTGATCCTTCTCAAAATGTAAGACTTTGATTGGGATCGAACTGAGAACCTTTAGCACATAAAGCTGGGATTGAACCAACTACAATACCGCAGACTGCTGCTGGTAATAAATAAATAAAAAAAGTGTCAGTGTGTATATTGATTCTGTAATTCAGGGAATGACTAATTTACATAATACAAATTGTGGTTGATTAACCCTGGAACTGGCAGTTATTTTTTCCTAATGTGCATATGTTTGTTATAAAGTTTATCAAATATAGTTATTTACTATAAACCTACTTATATGTGGTATACATATGTAGGCTATCATATAAATTATGAATCATAACCAAACAGATTCTTTCGGTGTATTTAACATATATGTACATTTGCTGTTATAAATCACGAAATGGGGAGAGTATGCTTTAGGAGCAATGTTAGGATAGTAAAATAAAAAATGTGAAATAGCCAACATATTCTAAATTTTATTTAGTTTCAAGAAATACATACATTATAATCATTATTATCATTATAAGAATTTTATAACCACAAACACTATTAGCTGAACATTTATTACCATCGAAACAAATATTAACAGACATTTGTATTTGTAACCAAAAAACAAAAAACATTTTGTACAGACTTTAGTATAAACACTACACAGTTAATTTTTGTACTGTAGTTTAGCAAAAAACTAGTGATGTGTCAAGTCAACTCAAGTTAAACCCTGATCGAGTCATTTTAATTACAGTTCGAGTTGAACTATGAAATGGAATTGTACTGCCTGCTTGCTCATTGCTTGGCGAGTTGATTCGAGTCAAAAACCGAACTCGTCCGAAGGTTAACGAGGACTTCTGACTCGCCGGCCGGCGTGTTGACTCGACTCGAGTTGAGTCAGGCTAAAAGAGTCAAACCGGAACTTACTTAAAATCTTGTTAAGAGTCCTGTCTTGGCAGTAACATCCAGAATAAGTAGAGTTGAGCAATTTGTTACAAGCTTTTTATTTAATTACTCAATTAAATATCTTCATTTTATTTTTCTATTTGAATGAAATTTGTATTTTAGTATTATATTTGTTATGTTCTACTATTTGTTTTATATATATTGATTTTTGATATTTTACTGTCATATTTTGAGCATCATTATTGTACATCTACTAAACTTCAATATTCAAACTTTACAAATACTGTAGTTAAGGTTTTAGTTTACTTTTATTCAATCATTTTAATGAAACATGCTCAAGTTAGTTTATTTAGTATTGTCTCATTTTTGTTTATCTATTTATACTTTAATATTATACTTAATGATTAATTTAGCTTGCTTTTGTTAATACCTTATTTAATTAGTTATTAAACTTGTTATTTTAGAATTGAATAAACTGCATAATTTAGTAAAATATTTGTTTTATTTATTCATATAACAAGGAGGTCAATTGAAATAATTAATTGCAAACAAGTGTATTATTTTTTAACTCATTCTTTACTCCAAGTCTGATGAAAAAAGTACAGTTCAAGTTTTACTAACTGCTAGCTGGCTAAACTCGTCAGCTGTGATTGGTGACTCTGCAAGTGCAAACCGAGTCGAGTATAACTCAAGCCACAATAGCAATGTGAGTGATTGACATGCTGAGTGACTGTGAAAATGCAGGCCGAATCGAGTCTGACATGTCACATCTCGAGTTGGCTCGGTACGTGAGTCGAATCACTCGAGTCAAAATATTCCCGACTCTTCACATCACTACTAAAAACATGCTCTATCATATAAATAGTTAATTAATAGGGTTATTTAAATATTATAGCCACTAAAAGTTATATAAAAAATAATAACCAAATCAGGTTATGTATGAATATTTTTTAGTTATTTTGGCCTTATATAATACACTGACATTTCACTTTATATTATTATAATATTGCTGATTATTCTCACTAGTACACACTGATCAATATATAAACAGTCTAAAACACATAATTACGTGATCATTATATGGTCTTGTTGTAATCCTTATTACATGTATAGTTACATCATTTTCATATTGTGTAAGTAAATGCAGTGATTTTAAAACAATTTATAATAACTTTAAATTGATAAATTACAATTTATTTAAATCAATAAAACATCACTGCATTTACTTACACATATGAAAATGACGTATCGTAACTATACATGTAATAAAGATTACAACAACGCCAAATAATTAATGTTACAACCTATAGAAGCCAAGAAAACAATGTCTTATGTTATTGATGAGAACTATTTTTACTTGAAAACAAAGTTCTAAAATTTATCAAACCTATAGGAAACATTTATATTAACCAGGTATTAAAATATAAATGCGCTACATGAAAGGGTTTTTAAGTAATAACGGTGTAAATTTGATGTACAGTGAAAACTAGTTAAAATTCCGGTACATTTCTTGTTCCGAATAACATAAAAATTATTAGAACTTATAATAAAATGTTGACATTCATATGTCATAATGCACAATTAAACAAGGAAAACAATGGTATGATTCGAATTTTCATAGGCCTCTTAGTTCCTTAGAAAACAACCTCCAAAATCGGGTGCATATAATTTCTGTGCCGACAGTAAGTTAATTTTACATTACACTCATATTCGAACGTGCAAGTCAGGGTTAAATATTTGTATAAGTAAATAATTATACAAGTAATACTTTTGTTTATTCTATAACTTAGACCTTGAGGTATGTTAAAAAGTTTTATCAAAAAGACTAGTTTCTCATACTGGTACAAAATCATATAGTATCTTCAGCAAAATCATATTTAATATCTTCGGAATTAATGGTGTAAATTATGTCTTTGTTCAGTAGTTGTGTACGGTATCTCAAAGCTACATGATATCACTCATTGATTCATAAATTTAAAAGGAATTACCTTGTCTTTAAACTTGAATCAAAACTTTCTATGCGAAACCTCTAAAACATTGACTTTCTCAATTATAAAGTAGATGGATAAATCGACTTGGTGTAAATTTTAGGTTTGTAACTTCAAACAGCTGGTAAATTTCAAATCTGGGGAAGCTTTTATGGCCAGTAAATTGTTGTACATATGTTCTCTGTTGTTTATTTTTCTCTATTCTCTACTAGTCTCTGGATTTTTTAACAGACCAAGGAAACAGGCTTACCTTTGAGAGCCGAACTGTGCACAGCTCGTGTTTTTTATTTAAACGCTAAAAATGGTTGTTCAAATTTATAAATGTTTCATGGTCTAGTATCAAAATTCATCTTCGACCTTTTTTTATTTCCTCAATTGTTTTTTTTCAAAAAGCTAATTAATTTTGAGAAATAATCATTGTTATTTAATTATTTCTTCATTGCTTATACATATATTCAAATGAGTGAATATATTATTCATTGTCCATAGGAAATATAGATCTAGACTGAAGTAGGCATGTGCGCTAATTATAAAAATACGTTCATTTTTATAGTAAAGTAGTGCCTGATTTATTTTATTTGTATTTGATAAAAACTTGAATTACAGCTGTGGTAATGAAGCTTTAACCAGTTACATTTTCAAAGTTTTATGTTCTTTAATAATATAGCGTTAAAATAAACAGTAAATATTGTTGTTTTTTTTTTTATTTTGACAATGACTTGTTAATACTAAAAATTACAATGTAGAATGTAGAACAATTAGAATGTTTCATCGATATTTATTAGTATAGTAAAACAAACCTTAAACCATTTATTTAGCGATTTACAAATTATTTCTTTAGGTTTACGGTAACATAAGGTTCCAACAATAGAAAAATACTGTACTACGTAGATAAGATGATCATTTAAACATTGAAGTCAGAATATTCTGTAGCAAGTAAATAAAATGAGTAAAATATCTACAAATCCTATATTTAACTATTTTTTTAATTTTGCACTTCAAAAGGTTTACTAATTTTCCAGAGTTCTACATTCAAATAATATTAATCGGAGTAAGACCATTCAATTTTATTCCATTTTCAGGATATGTTTGAAAAATAATGACAACCAAGGAATCTGAAGAACTGCC
Organism: Stictocephala bisonia; assembly: GCA_035578905.1. NCBI lineage: Eukaryota > Metazoa > Arthropoda > Insecta > Hemiptera > Membracidae > Stictocephala > Stictocephala bisonia. The sequence goes on from JAQJVL010010283.1 coordinate 10,685, forward strand.
ACCTTCTGAATTGGGGACAAAAGCATAGTAAGTTTAAGTATTATTATATATTTCATTCTGTTTTAAAACCATTCCAAAATATTGGCCTTTTTGTAGTGGTTTGTGATAGAAATTTTGAACTCTTTTAACATGTTAGATGCCATAACCACTACTTTGATGTATAATATGTTTTTTAACAGACATACTTACATCATCCTACACGTATAAGTTTTAGTTTTATTATGTATATAATTATGATAAATTAAATTTGGGACTGTTTGGACTGAAACCTCATTTTACAATTGTAAAAATTGTTCAAAAGTGACGTTCTGGTCCGATCAGTCTCACAATGTTTTTGTTTCTAGTGCCTTATTATTTCGATTGGCTAGTCTGCCATGTGCAACATAAACTCACCATCTTTATACTCGAGTAACCATACTTTCTTTTCAGTCAATCTGTCAACAGATATATTGATTGATATAAATAATTATTATTTGTGAATAATTAAGTGCATTTAGTGTTGTTTAGGCCTAGTACTTTGTAAAGTAGTGTACATAAATAAATAAATGTAAATAATGTAGTGGTACCTGAAGAATAAATAACTATATAAATTTGTAAATAGAATAATGAACTGTGAGAAATATTAGAACTGGTATTTAAATAAACAGTATAAATGGATAGCTCGTATATAGGATGAGAACTGTTACTTGATATAAGTGACAATGAAATGGACCAAAATGATGTCAGATGCCTCGTATTTCACTCCTCCGTGTGACGACTCTGGCCCAAGTTCTGAGGATGATGACTTCGAATTAAATTTGGACGAAAACTACTTAATTATGAATAATGACAGTATCAATATTGTATCCCTTCTTGATAGTATTGGAGATGGTAAATCCTCTATAAACATCATTAACAACCTGGAAACCCCTAATGAACAAGCTAACGTAGTATACAGTGACGAAGTTTCCCAAGGTTATGCTTCCTCCTATGTTGAGAATGTTGCTCTGAACGTCTTCTACCAACTACAACATAGGGATACACAAGGGCAATCTTCTAAACCAATTCAATCTTCTAAACCAATTCAACAACCAAGTCAAAGTGGCCCTTCGAGACAAAGAGGCAGCCTATTCCAGTTGGTTCATCTTGGACTTAATATTCAGGTGTCACTAGACAACCTAAATTTGATATTATTTTACCTGCAGAAAGCCAATGCCAACTCGTTTATTACTACATTGTATTTTGTCACAGGAGAACTGATAGAGTTGATGGTTATTGAGACAAATTGAAATACATATCAAACAATCAGTAGCAAGCGTCTCAGTCGTAGAAACAGATTACGTTCGTTTTATCTCTGATTCCTAGTACTATTTGTTCTCTAATAGCTTTATTTTTATAATCAGAGGGAAAATCACATCTGCTTGAATTTAAACCATTTATAAAGTTCAACACCTTCGTCCTCAAGTTGGAAACGAGTAGATTATATTAGATTAGATTATATTAGATACACCGGGTTTGTGGTCCGGTCACCAAGCCCACCGCACCTAGACTCCATGGCCCTTTGCGCTCCGAGCCTGACGACAGTGTCACAAGAGACCAGTCCCCCTTATGAAGGACATGATCTCCCCAAGTGTAGCCCTTCTAATATCCTCTGGTTCCAGAAAAGCGGCACCCAGAGTCCTATGCCTAAGAGATGAGAGAGCTCCACAATGACAAAAGATGTGTATGGAGCTCTCCTCATCCTCCTCACAAAGCCTACATGTGGAGTCTTCTGTTAGGCCCATTATCTTCATTTGTGTGTGGATAATTGGTCGGTAGCGTAGTTGGTTCAATCCCAGCTTCATGTGCTAAGGTTCTCAGTTCGATCCCAATCAGAGTCAATACATTTTGAGAAGGATCAGCTGATAATCACCGGCTGTTCATTTGCCATTGGGCTATTAATTAATGACACTTTCTAAGGATTAGTCGGCCTTAGTTTGTAATAATGACTACATTCGCTCATCTACACTCATTCGAAATCCATATTCGCCCATATCTTGACGATCGGCGTCTTATGAATAAATAAAAAATAAAATAAATAAATAAATAAAATAAAATAAAGAAGATTATGTCCGGTTAGCATTCCCGTAACCGCCCTCACCTTGGCCCGGTTACAGCTCAGCAGATCTCTGCTGAACCTGCGATCCAGTCCTTAGATAAGTGCACGAGACTGCCTGAGGGATCAGTCCCCTTTTCTGCCATTTTTCGG
>JAQJVL010010284.1:0-12914 GCA_035578905.1 Stictocephala bisonia
TTTTATTTGAAGTTACATTTGAGATCTCCACACTTTGGTACCAATATTCAAGTTACGAAGTGTTGGCTCACAGTTGGCTCTGTGTGGTAATTCTGTAAAAAAAAAAAAATGGCCATCGACAACGATGTTAATTGATCACGTCGGTTGTTGATATTTCCTATATGAATCGAAATTGTTCTTGATTCAATAAATTACAAATTTTTATTAAGCTTGAAAATCTAACATAGAAGGTCCTTTCGTAAGCTTTACTAAAGGTAGGAAGAATTGAAATGGGACTATAATTGCTTTTAAGAGAATTTTTGTCTTTTTTGCTAATTTTAAAACGTTTGCTGTCTTAAAAAGTGACGGAAAACATCGTGTTTCAAATGAAAAATTTACAAATAAGTGAGTGGCCTCAATAAGTGCTGAAAGGACATAACATCAAATATGTTTAATGCCAATTGATGCCATGAAGGTTAAGGTCTAGGTAGCCTTGCACTTGATGATTCTCCACGGGATGTCGATTGTCAGCTGATAGACTGTATCATCAACCCAATAGTCTTTACACCATAAAATATTAATTTAATTATAAAAGAGCGAATACATGTCTGTCTGTGTTTATGATGGAGACAAAGGTAGTTGGACATTTGCCATCATTACGTGAAAATTACAAATCATGACGTTTCGATTTGGTAAAACCTAAACCTTTTTCAAGTGCTAAAAACTAAATTACATCTACACAAACATGTTATAAAACTACGTTCTTAAACTAATAAACTTATCTACTTAATAATTATCTACATTTTAACCTAGATCCTAGAATGGGGTACAAGAAAATGAACTTCTACTAAATATAAAAATGTTAACAGGGTAAATTAATATAACCAACATTATCATCGGTGTGTGTGTATGTTATCATCATGCGTTAAATAAAATGTAAACATTTGAAATAGGCTTGATAATAACATTGATTGTTATAATTATTATACTATAAATAGAGTGCAAATCTAGTGCAGTGAGTGAGCTCCTGTAAATGAAGTTAAATAATATGATTTTACTTAATACAGTTTAATTAGGAATATTTGAAGTTAAAAGATACATGCCAAGGCCGAAGGCCGAGGCGTCACGAGCGCAGGGATTGACGGGGTTGGCACGCGAAGCGTGCAGAGTTGTCCCCTATCATATAATTAAAAAGGATAAAAAATTAAAAATACTCTTAAAAACACAAAAATCGTGCATGAGTGATATCATCAACGTTATGCGAACCCACCGTAATAAAACAAACTCAACATTTCCTCTTAGTCACGTCTCCCCTACAAGATGTGACGGCGCTGTATAGGCAATCTGACTACAGGACTCCACCCCCGTGTATGTGAATTGCCTACACAGCGCCTAGTAATAATTTAAATATACTCTTAAAGCACTAAATTACGTAACTATAATGGTTTTCACTCCCACACTATAATTTAACTATACGCCCACACATTTGAGCGTAATTATATGTACATTTAAAGTTATCAGTCATCGTTATCTCAATATATATCTTAGTTTAAGTAAAATTCCCTCAGCAAATGTTCATGAAACTCACTTAGAATGTTGTCTTTTTTAAATACATATAAAAAAATGTGATCATATGAGAGCTACTTATATCTTTTATGATTATATTTACCCAATATTTAAAACCTTAAATAGTCATTAGGTGCAAATATTTACAAGTACAAACACAACTATTTGAAATATTCAAATTAAAATCCCCTAATAACACATCCTTCCTTATACGTGAAGCCGTTTTTTGTCAACACAACTCCTCCCTTATTTATTGACCAATTTAAAAGTTTGAGGTGTCAAAAAATTATCCTCTGTTCGTAGTTGAGTAATAAGGTCTTGATTCTTCAATATTTTCACCCTAAAGGGCATGGGAAGCACTAAAAGTACGTTTTTTTGGCCATTAGAATAAGATGGGGAGAGATTTAAATGAATAGAACAGAAAACAGATGTTAAAATGTAAATATTGATTTATAAAATGTTGTAACAGCTGTTAGAATGTAAACAATGGTGTTTGTTATAGTGAGGAGGTTAGATATTTCATAATGATAAACCAGAGAAGAATGTAATGAACACGTTTGAAATAGGCTAAGTAATACCATAAGGTGTTTATACTTGTAAGTAGGTAGCAACACAAGTAATGTGAGTGAGACATTTAATATTGTGATTTTACGTTATAAAGTTAAGCTACTATTATTAACGAGCACAGCCAGTGACAGGGTTGGCACGCTAAGCGTGCAGGGGTGTCCCCTAGTAAAATGTTAATCCTTTATTTAAATAAATATCTTCAAAATTAATAATAAATTTATCTATTTAACGGCTATGCAAGCATGAAAAAGAATAAATTCGGTCTGAATGGCACACATTGATAACAACAGACAATCAGCCTAATAAGGTTTGCCCTTCGCAATACAGCCCGTCTCTCACAAAAGCTGCAACTCCTCCAGACCGATATTCATTGTTGCAATTAACTATCGTAGAATAGCTCGTTAATTACTGTAAATTCAGGAAAATCCTATTCTGGTGGATTGTCAAAACATGTTTAGAACGGATAAAAATGTTTCAGAAATTCTTTTTCATCTGAATAAAGAAATTTACTGTGCAGTCACAGGCAATACCAGATCAATTTGAAATTTTCTTGATCTAAAAAGGGATATGATAGTGTGTGTGGAAATAAATTAATGGTAAATCTGTCAGCTGCAGTAGTGAAAAAAGTTAAAGTTCGTCTTATTTTACCAGGCGAAGTTAGGGCTAAGTAGCCCTCTCTTAACCTGGGGACCAACGACTTAACGTGACTTCCGAACCACGGGAGCAGCAGGGCAAAAACTGTTGTTAAAGGTCATATCGGGAATCGAACCCGGACCATAAGCGTGGCAAGTCATCGCCTTAGCCCCTTATCTACGGCTGTTCTAAAACAGTTGACGCATTTGCGTGGTGTACAAGTTATTTTACCAGCAAGATGTGGTGTCAGTAGTGATGAGCTTTCTGTTGATTATGGGGTACTTCAGGGTAGTACACTTGGGCCAATATTATTACAATTTATATTAACAACATTTTCAAATCACCAATTCATGGGAAATTATTTATTTATCTTTGCTGATAATAATAAATAAAAAAAGTAAAAATATTTTTGTTTCGTCTTTTCTAAAACTAAACGTATTCCTGATTCCCTTACATATATTATAACCTGGGATATAAATATTTGTTATTTTCAATTTTAAATTAGTTTTAACTCAGTATTATATGATCTATGATTTTATGGATATGACGCATTATGTGCTCGTGTATACGTAATTTTTTATGTTTTAATTATAACACAGCTGCTCTTTTATTACGGTCGTTAAAGGTTATCAACTATAGTCTACCCACGGGCCATTTACACTCTTATAGACTCATTTCCATGATGAATATTTGACGTTGCTGTTTTTAATGGCCAAAGCTGATTGTATTTCATGGAATTTTGTAGCAATTTAAGAAAATTATTTCTATCACTAAACTTAAAAATAAAAATTACAGATTTCTATTTTACTGTTATAATGAATTACAATGTTCTATTTTGTTTTGTTAAAATTTTCTGGATTTTTCGAAATCAATTTTATTGATTTCGATCAATAGTAATTTTATCGAAAATGATTCGATAAAATTACTATCAATGTTATAAAAAATGCTTGATTGTTGTAAATCCAAATGAATCCAACTAAAAATCTATCAAAGTGTTCTCGTAAACTACTCTTTTGAAAAATAACATTAACATTAAATTAATGAGAGATTATGTTTACAAAAATTGACAAAAGTTAGAACATTTAAAATAATATGTTTTATTTTGTAATAACATTACCTTGAATTATATGCTTAATTACGGCTACCTAACGTCAACTAAACAATTTAAAATTTTCTCTGAAACTTAAATTTTGAAAAATTAAAATAAAATTAAAACACAACAATAACACAATAACAAAAGATTATATAAAAATTCAGAAAGTTGAAATTCCTAAAATAAACAAAAGTTTACTTTTTAATGGCATTTCTTTGAATCAGGATAAATTAGCTACAGAGAGTGTAATTAATTGAAAATATGTTAAAGGTTGCCTGTAACAACAAAGTTGTAACAAATAACATTAAAATTGAGCCCAACTGAAGGGAAAGAAAAATACTGCTTTATGGAAAATTGCAAACATTTAATTTTTCATCATGTTATTATCACAATTAATGTATAGATTCAAGATCAGCCAAGTGATAGATTATCTAGCCCTTGTCGTTCTTTGTAAGCAGAAGTTTCTCCACAGATTAAAAAATATTGTAACCCCGTTCTTGGCTTCCCGCACGTGAAGCTCCATATAGTGTTGTCGCTAGGCAGGATCAAGTGGTGGGTTGACAAGTCCACGTAGGGTTGTCGCTAGGCAAGATGAAGTGGTTGCGTCGACAAGTCCACACAGAGAGGTCATTTGGCAGATCAAGTGGTGGGTTGAAAAGTCCGCACAGGGCTGTCACTAGGAAGATTAAAGTTGTGGGTCGATAAGTCCACCCAGAGTTGTCACTATTGTCGTAGAAAAAAAGAACATACACAATCAAAATTGATACATCACTGTAAAGAAACCAATTACAAAAGCAAAATACAAACTTCATTAAAGTTTTTTTGTTTATGTTTTAAAGTGAAATGAGAACACTGTTATCATTTATAACTTTTTAAAATCACGGATAGAATTAAAAAAAATCCGATTTCCAACACTTTTTATCACAGCGTTAATTTTTAAAATATTCTCCAATAAAAAACCCCATCGTCAGATTATAACAACCCTTTGAATATATAAATGGAATTTAATGATATTTGATTAATCAACAAAAAAAGCTTTGATAATTGTAAAAAAAACCATTTCTAATAATTCATTAGGCCTGCGAAATCGAATAAAACATTGTTTTGTAGATCATAGTATCATGTTTAAATATTTAAACGAACATTTACATAAAATATTTGTTTGAATTTATATAGGTTACTAAACAATCAGACGGTAGTGTGCAAAGGCGTGTGAAATCGCGGCTGATCGTAAGATTTACATACGTTTAGAGATTTTAATTGTCAAACTATTTATATACCAATAGAAAAAACCTACTATAAATTATTTAAAGTGATTCAAACACCTAATTTTAAACGTTATTACATGTTTCGATTTCATGTTTAGTTTAAAAATCATAATATTGACATTTCAAATGGTTTTAAAATCACAACGGGCATGAACTTCTAGCATATATTTGATTTCTGACGAATATCTTTGAATATTCAAAACATAGTGCTCTATGACCAATATCTTACTTCGACTGCGGCATTGGTTTGTGACACGTGAACCAATATGCTTCGGTCAATGTTATCAAATAGTAAAACTGCTATTTTTTTTTTTTTTTAATTGAGGGTAAAACGTGTAATGAAAGGTATCCTGTTTATTAAAAAAGTATCGAATTGGGAAGATCTTTGCCTGCCGTGAAGACAAGCTAGGAAGGAAAATGAAGAAGGAACAGAAGAGGCCCGAGGAAAAAACAACGGAGGGTATGTGAAAAAAATAAATTATACGCAAAAAATCAGTATAACGTTCTAAAAAATAACAACGAACAACCATTGTTGTTAAGAGCTAACAATAAAATTTTAGCTGATGACAGTTAAAGATTGTATTCAGTCAACAGGCAACAACGCTGGCTGTTCAATGTGGCAACGCTTCAGTGCTTTCATGTAATGCGTTAGCGTAGAGAATGCCATGTTTTCACACGCTGATGTACACTGGCCTGCGATTGATTGTTGATGCATATAAATTCATACAAGATTTTGTAAACGTTCGTTCATTTTTTGAAATAATGATATTATGATATAAAAAACGAACTTTTGTGCGATTTCATAGGTCTACTCAATTACTAGAAATATGAACATTTTTGTTAATTAATTAAAGTTCTAATTAGTCTAGGATTAGTAAGTCAAAGAGTTGATAAATTACCGATTAAAATTTCAATATAATCTGACAAGAAGATTTTAAAGGTGGAAATTTCAGTCAACGCTTCGTTAAAAGCATAAGAAATCAGATTCTTTTTTTAACTCTGTCTACGAAAAACATTTTAAAGATAAAACTTTCCCTTTTTCTCAAATGATGAGTTAATAGGTTACACACAGACCTCTTACTAGTCGGGTTCAAGTGAAGGGTCGACAATTCCACACAGGGTTGTCACTAGACTGATTCAAGTGGAGGGTCGACAAGTCCACAAAGGGTTGTCACTAGACAGATTTAAGTGGTGTGTCTACAAGTTCACACAGGGTTGTCTCTAGACAGATTTAAGTGGAGGGTCGAAAAGTTCCCACAGGGTTGTCGCTCGATAGATTCAAGTGGAATGTCGACATGTCCACACAAGGTTGTTGCTAGACAGATTCAAGTGGAGGGTTGACAAGTCCACACAGGGTTGTCGCTCGATAGATTCAAGTGGAATGTTGACATGTCCACACAGGGTTGTTGCTAGACAGATTCAAGTGGAATGTTGACATGTCCACACAGGGTTGTTGCTAGACAGATTCAAGTGGATGGTTGACATGTCCACACAGGGTTGTTGCTAGACAGATTCAAGTGGATGGTTGACATGTCCACACAGGGTTGTTGCTAGACAGATTCAAGTGGAATGTCGACATGTCCACACAGGGTTGTTGCTAGACAGATTCAAGTGGATGGTTAACATGTCCACACAGGGTTGTTGCTAGACAGATTCAAGTGGATGGTTGATAAGTCCACACAGGGTTGTTGCTAGACAGATTCAAGTTGAGGGTTGACAAGTCCACACAGGGTTGTTGCTAGACAGATTCAAGTGGATGGTTGACATGTCCACACAGGGTTGTTGCTAGACAGATTCAAGTGGATGGTTGACAAGTCCACACAGGGTTGTTGCTAGACAGATTCAAGTGGAATGTCGACATATCCACACAGGGTTGTTGCTAGACAGATTCAAGTGGATGGTTGACATGTCCACACAGGGTTGTTGCTAGACAGATTCAAGTGGATGGTTGACAAGTCCACACAGGGTTGTTGCTAGACAGATTCAAGTTGAGGGTTGACAAGTCCACACAGGGTTGTTGCTAGACAGATTCAAGTGGATGGTTGACATGTCCACACAGGGTTGTTGCTAGACAGATTCAAGTGGAGGGTTGACAAGTCCACACAGGGTTGTCGTTAAGAATGTTTAATTGATGTGTCGATAAATCCTTAGCTATCTTTTTTTATAAGAAATCTTCAGCGTCCAGCTATTGTACCATCATCACTATTATCCCGAAAGATTTACCTCCATTAATTCTCTTAATCAAAAGGTGTTAGACGTCAATCATCGTTCAAGTGGAATGTCGACATGTCCACACAGGGTTATTGCTAGACAGATTCAAGTGGATGGTTGACATGTCCACACAGGGTTGTTGCTAGACAGATTCAAGTGGATGGTTGACATGTCCACACAGGGTTGTTGCTAGACAGATTCAAGTGGAATGTCGACATATCCACACAGGGTTGTTGCTAGACAGATTCAAGTGGATGGTTGACATGTCCACACAGGGTTGTTGCTAGACAGATTCAAGTGGATGGTTGACAAGTCCACACAGGGTTGTTGCTAGACAGATTCAAGTTGAGGGTTGACAAGTCCACACAGGGTTGTTGCTAGACAGATTCAAGTGGAATGTCGACATGTCCACACAGGGTTGTTGCTAGACAGATTCAAGTGGATGGTTGACAAGTCCACACAGGGTTGTTGCTAGACAGATTCAAGTGGATGGTTGACAAGTCCACACAGGGTTGTTGCTAGACAGATTCAAGTGGATGGTTGACAAGTCCACACAGGGTTGTCGTTAAGAATGTTTAATTGATGTGTCGATAAATCCTTAGCTATCATTTTTTATAAGAAATCTTCAGCGTTCAGATATTGTACCATCATCACTATTATCCCGAAAGATTTACCTCCATTAATTCTCTTAATCAAAAGGTGTTAGACGTCCATCATCGTCTCACATCCCCTCCCATAGACATCGCCAAAACCCACGTCTCGCTATTCTTCATGCGATATAGCTCCATATCGTCTAATATTTCTTTAAAAAAGTTACTTTATTCCTCAAAATTTTACTTTATTTCTTCAGTATTCTAATTTTTGTTTTTAAAACAACGATTTCCTCATTACCTTTCCTTGATAGATCATTATTTTCCTTCACATCTAATCTTTTCTTTTGGAAGGACTAAACATACGTACCTAAGCTCATCTCTACTCTGAACAATTCGTTTCTTATTTCCTGAAAACTATTCTACGTGTCCTCGTAAGCTATAGAACTCGTAGCAAATTCCATCACCATATTTTTAAGACGTACTTTATCACAATGTACATAATGTACACTACACTTCGTGTTCGTTCATAATGTACATAATATAGTTCTAATGAATATTAGCTCATTTCCCATAATATCCTACTTTACAGGCGATACAAGCGAGAGTTAGGAACACTCCAGAAGCCGCCATGTTTAATTTTTAAAGACATCTTAACTATATTATGAAAATTGCATATATTTTCTTAAGTGTTGAAACAGCATAAAAATGTCAGGCAATGTTTAATTATTTGGATGAAACATAAATTAACCTAATTAATTTCAATATTGTTAGCTAAAATAAGTATTAAAGGTACAAATTGTCTGAATAATTAAAAATACTAAAGGCTATATAATTTTTAGAAGTATTTGTTAGTTAATCTCTTCACTGAACACATATTATTATTAAAGGGTGTCTGAAATGAAATATGGCTATAATAAGCGTAGGAGTCTATTCATGTTCTTTGAACCCTGCATAATAATAGAACTACTTATGATATTCTTTTGCACATATCTACTTAACCATGGATATATTTCATTTCTTCTAACCTTTAATTAAATATTTTTAAATAATATTTGAGACACCAACATTTTTTTTGTTTCACTATCCCTTATTTTAGTTTCGTATTAAACCTTTACAAAAAAATATTGTTTTGCTGACAAACAATTACAAAATTATTTTAAATTCCTCATAATATGGTAGGTTAAAAAAAATACAAAATGATTTTCTAAAATAACTTTGTCAATGAGTGTTAAAATGAGTATTGGTCTCATTGAAAAAGTATTAATATGTTTTACAGAAAGTATTTTATTGTAAATTCTTCATAGTATTAAAACAAAAACTGAACTTTAAATACTGAAAGTGCGAAAAATCACTGGAATCAATTAATATAATTTTGTTCTTCTTAAAACAGTAAAATATGACAGTTAATTACTTAAGATACATGTCATAATTTAATTAAAGAAACAGTTTTGCGATAGTTATTGTAAGAAACCAGTGGACCCTTAATCGTTCTGATAAGTTTCTCGAATAGATCAATACGGTAGTCTATGGTGAATGGGCAGAGTAGGGTTAAAAAGGAGATAAGACTTCCTTAAAAAAAAAAAAAAAAAAAAAAAAACAAAATGGTTGTGTCTCATAGCTTCTTCCTTGGTTAATATCACAGATTCACAAACGCTGAATTTAGTACAATAGGTAAGTTTGGAAAAGACTAACATTTAACATATACAAAAGCACAATAATAGCGACTATTAAACAATTAGTGCTGTATAATAGGTTTACAATAAATAGATTATTAACAAAAAGAGGCCGCTAAGTAAGTGACCTACTGAAAGCACCTTTGCGAGAGAGATGCACTGAGTGGTGGAAGAGAGATAGAGAACTATTTTTTCTCCAAAGGTGCCACTCCATTTAAACATTTTCATGTCAACTACAAATACGGTAGGCCCCGAGCTGGCAGCACCGTAATAAGTCCCACCTACTACGTCATTAGGAGCAGCGACTATTCGTTGGTTTGATCAACAATACGTTAGTGTTAATCAAGCTGAGAACTATTAAAAAAATGAGTTTTTTAGTATTCAAATTACAATGGATTATAACAATAACATATAGAATAACAATGTAAACAATAATAAGCAATAAAACAAACTCCTGCAGTGCATTATAGTTTTTTTTCAACTAAACACTGTTGTGGAAGTTGTACTCGAAGGTAGAAGTAAGTCACGCCTGTGATGTACGGCAGCTGAGCGGTGAAACGATTGCCTCCGCTGCTGAAACATTTATATGCCCTAAACATAACACGCAGTCCACTCTGTCCGGCCCAATTATATTAAGTAATTAAATAAGTAGTTCACTGATAGCAATTCCTGAACAATCATTGATTAATGTTCCTAAATATAGTTTATTAACAAAAATAACAATTGCAACAGCACTTCTGGACAAGATGGTCTGCTGATAAACTTGAACAAAGAGAACATTTATTGGAAAGGAATTTTCCCGACTGTAAAATTACTATAATTGGGCCAGATAGTAAGCGACCTGCGTGTTATATTTAGTGCATGTAGAGGTTCCAGCGGCAGAGAGGTCTTTCCACCGCTGAGCTGTCTTGATCAAGTGCGTGACCAATTTCCGTCTTTGTGTTCAACTTCCGCAGCAATTTTTAGTTGAAAAAGAAAAAAACTGAAATGAACTGCAGAATTTATTTAGTTGTGATTTATTATTTGCATTATTATTCATTCTGTTATTGATATTATTAATTATTATTTGAATACTAAATGATGATATAAATTAATCGTTCTAAGCTTGATTCGTTGGTGTTAATCAATCTAACCAATGATCACTGGTGAAAATGACGTAAAATAGGCGGGGCTTACTATTGCACCGTCAGAACGTGGCCTACCACTCTGGTTGCCTTGACAATTTTTAAATGGAATTACACAGTGGGGAAAGAGTAGTTCTCTGTCTCACTTGCACCTATCTTTGTATCTCACAAAAGAGCGTTTAAGAAGTCGTTTTCTAAGCGGCATATGTATACTAGGTAGTCTTATTACTATATACCAACACTTTCATAGCCAATGGGCAGAATTACAAACCTCATATCAGGAAAGGATTATAATGTAGCCCCGGACTTACGATTAACTATAACTTACTTATACGAATCGGTCAATATGTCCACAATTGTAGAACAGTCAATATGTCCACAATTGTAGAACGGTCAATATGTCCACAATTGTAGAACGGTCAATATGTCCACAATTGTAGACCGAGTAGTTGCACGTAAGTAACTGCGGGAGTATTTAAAATTAAAGCAGTGACAGGTGAACAAATCGTACAGGTACATAATTCACTGTTGAAGAGAAACATGAAACTGTTGTAAGATGAACAAGATTAATACTGAAAGGAGTGTGATGTTCATTACAACCATCATTTATTTTGTCAGCTAACAAATCAAAATGCCATTCATTACAAATAAACCCACAGGAAATAGTGTGCCGACAGCTCATGTGCGACAGATTCTGCCTCCCACCACACAGTCACCTAATGATGTACAGTCTCTGCCAGTAATCTCAATTCTTTTTTACAAGCCGTATATGATATATCTGCTATTGTACTGTTAAAAAAGAGAATTATTGATTTTAAATTACCATTTTAATGTAATTAGAGAACGAAATACACTACTACCTGTAATTCACGTATTACATATTACATGTTAATATAAAAAACATTATAAATGTAAACAACTGATATAATTTCAGTTTTCCTGCATTCAGACAATTTTAATATAATAATTTTTGTTCAAAATCGTTTGTGAGACGAATTTATTTTAAGAAAAACTACTTATAATTTTGTACAGCGATCGCAAAATTTAATAATAATGAAATATGAACTAAACTTAATAAATAATACAGTAGTCCATGTCCATTAGTAGTACTTGACTGTACTTTGTAATAAGCTTCTAGTCATAAACGCAAACTAAATGGCGCGTAAAGGAGAGAGAATGTTTACTTCACACCAATGTTCCCCTCCAGCGGCGGAAAGCTGCAAGGTACAGTCACATACAAATTATTTTAAATCAACGATGATAAACTATTTTAACTATGGTTAGAACATTTTTAATTATGTTGGTGAAACTGGCAATAACTCTATAATTTAAACCATTAAGAACACAATAAAAGTAGAAGATCCAAGATAAACACTGTGGTAAGTGGAATCATTGTTGTTATGCTTCTAGTAGTAACTGTACTAAGAACATTTGACAGTGCGTGGTGGGGGACAGAATCTGTCGCGCATGCGCTGCTCATAGACCATAAACCCATGAGTCGGATACTACTTGGGGGAATTGTTGAGGGAGAAGTTTTCCGTCTCTCACACTTTTTCGATATATTTTTAAGTGTTTTTTTAATATATTAATGCAGTAAAATTTTTACTGTGTTTCTCTTAATTTTAATACATAATTTAACATTTTTTGTCTCACTAGGGGGGTCTCGTAAACGACTGCTTTGTGAAAATAGCTAGTAGCTGTGTCAAAAATTGTTTTTAAGAATTTGTAATTTCTTTGATACCACTCAGTGATCCCAATTAGTAAATTTGTTAGTAAATTAACTGGTGTTAGATGTGCTGAAATTTAATAATTACTTTAGTCCCAGAGTGCTTTAGTCCCTTAACTAATGCTTCGAGTAGCGACGAATTGGTGTACTTGACCTAAGAAACTCCTGGCCGATAAAAATATGCCAAGGGCTTTCAGCTTATAGGCTATGTACAAAAATGTCACATGAATATACATATCTCCTGTAAACGCCTTGGATCGTATGGTTGGTAGTCAGCTACAAATTAAAACAAAATATATTTAAATAAATGGTTCCAAGGAATTTTTTTTTCTCGTACCACACACACTGCACTTTCCTTTCGGAATATCAGTGCTTCTTATTCCTTAATCGTTGTTAGTTTTTATTTTGTCTTAAAAATAATTTCCTTGTCTTGTGTTAATGAGGTTAGTTGTTTGTTTGCGTTTCTTCTCAAAGTCCGCTT